>JAJHSJ010002340.1:0-42257 GCA_021015155.1 Magnolia officinalis | reverse complement strand
AAGGACGTGACAATCATGACTTTTCATTCATGTTACCTTACAGTCCGTAATGTTTACGTGTCGAGATATATTTACGCATACCAAACGGAAAACTTCACCGATCTCAACCATTTACATAAACGCTTTTTCTCTAGTTTTTTCAATGTGTAGCAGGCTGTTGGTATGGTAAATGAATTTTCATGTGGTTACAAGTGCAACTCTTTCCTTAAACCAATTGCTTGTAGATCCAATCGAGCCTTGAAACTGTCTTTTATTTTCTTCTCTATATTTATCAATGTTCCAAAGACATTGTCACATATATTCTTCTCAATATGCATGACATCCAAGTTGTGTCACAATTTCAAATCACTCCAATAGGACAATTAAAAAAAATACTCTTCTTCCTCCAATTATACTCCAATACTGTATGTTTCCTCTTCTTCAAGTACGGTGCCTTACCAAATTTAACTTCTCCAATGTTACTCAATTGTTGTATCACATCTTCTCCAGATAGCTCTTTCGGTGGTGGCTTATGATCTTGTTTCCTATCAAAGATCATCGTCTTCCTTCGTTAACTATGATCGCTCGGAAGGAAGCGACGATGGCCTATATAAGACATTTTTTTTTAACATGCTTTAATGACAATGAAAAAGTCTCAATACTACATGTAGGACAAGCCAACTTTCCCTTTGTGCTCCACCTAGACAAATTCCCATACACAGGGAAGTCATTTATTGCTGCATGTAATCGAAATGTCTATCATGTAAATGTGTCATACGTCTGTACACCTTGACTCCACAACTCGTTTAACTCATCTACTAACGGTCACAAATACACATCAATGTCATTCTCGGGTGACCTGGGTCCAGGAATAAGCAATGACATCAAGAAAATGACTCCTTCATACACAACCAAGGAAGTAAATGGTAGGATATAAGTATCACTGATCACATACTGTATGAGCTACTCATGTTACCAAATGGATTAAAACCATCACTTGAAAGACCTAGTCGAACATTGTGAGAATCCTCTGCAAACCAGTCATATTGCTTGTCAAAAATTTTGCCAGGCTTTAGAGTCTGCATGGTGCCTAAGTGTACTATCATCATGAACGCGTTTCTCCTTATGCCACCTCATATTTTCAGCCGTCTTTCAAGACGTAAACAATCTTTGCAATCTAGGTTTCAATGGGAAGTACCTTAACACCTTTTACGGGATTTTCTTACGCATGGCTTCGTCATACTTCCACCTATACTCTTCACATTTTGGACACTCTTCAACATTTTCATGATCTTCCAATACAATACACAATCATTTATACATACATGTATGGGGATGTAACCAAGGCCTAAGTCTCGCATCAAGGATTTTTCCTCGTAATGAGACTTAGGCAATGTCTTGTCGTTCGGTAATGCTTCTTTCAACAAGTCAAGCAACATGTCAAACGATTTGTTACTCTAACGATTTATTGTCTTCAAATAAAGTAACCTTGTAAGAAAATTCAAGTTAGAGAAGTTCTCACACCCTAGATAAAGTGGATGTTGCGCATCCCTCAACAACCTACAAAACTTTTTTGGTTCGACATCACTCATAGGAGGAAAATCTTGGCTACTACTTGTCGCTGCAAAATCAGTATCCGCAATTATTCCCCTGAAAACATCCCCTATGATATCTTTCATTTCGTCAACGTCTTCATCCTCGTCATCCGGCATAATTGGGTGAGCAAGGACTTCAGTGGCTTTAAATCTTTGGTGGATATCTTCACCATGATGGATCCACTAAGTGTAACCCTAGTCAATCCCAACTATGAACAAATCATCGTCTACTTTGTCTAAAGTCTTATGAACCATGTTTTTACATTTTTGACATGGACACCTAATCCTATTACTTGAATCTGTCCGATTTCGCGCAAATTCCATGAAGTTTCTTGAACCCCTTATTTATACTCTGAGCCAAACGTATTCTTAGCTCACATCCAACTCCTATCCATCTCTACAATGAAAAGATTAGAGTCATTTTACGAAAATAGGTTTAAGATTAGGTTAGGGTTATAGGTTTAGGATTAGGTGTAGGTTTAGGTTTAGGGATTTAATAGGTTTAGGTTTAGGTTATAGGTTTAGGTTTAGGTGTAGGTTATAAGTTATAGGTTTAGGTTATAGGTTTAGGTTTAGGCTAAGGTTAAGGTTATAGGTTATAGGTTATAGGTTTAGGTTTAGGTTATAGGTTATATAGGTTTAGGTTAAGGTTATAGGTTATAGGTTTAGGTTTAGGTTATAGGTTTAGGAATTTCGGTTCAGTTTATAGGTTTAGGTTATAGGTTTAGGTTTATGTTTAGGTTATAGTTTATAGGTTTAGGTTTAGGTTAAGGTTTAGGAATTCAGGTTCGGGTTATAGGTTTAGGTTTAGGTTTGGTTATGGGTTTAGGTTTAGGTTAAGGTTTAGGAATTCGGGTTCAGGTTATAGGTTATAGGTTTAGGTTATAGGTTATAGGTTATAGGTTTAAGTTTAGGTGTAGGTTATAGGTTTAGGTTAAGGTTATATGTTATAGGTTTAGTTTATAGGTTATAGGTTTCTAGGTTTAAGTTTAGGTGTAGGTTATAGGTTTAGGTTAAGGTTATATGTTATAGGTTTAGGTTATAGGTTTAGGTTTAGGCTATAGGTTTAGGTTTAGGTTAAGGTTTAGGAATTCGGGTTCGAGTTATAGGTTTAGGTTATAGGTTTAGGTTTAGGTTATAGGTTATAGGTTTAGGTTTTGGTTTAGGTTTAGGTTTGGTTATAGGTTTAAGTTTAGGTTATAGGTTTTGGTTTTGGTTTAGGTTAAGGTTTAGGAATTCGGGTTCGGGTTATAGGTTTAGGTTTAGGTTATAGGTTTTACGTTTAGGTTTGGGTTTAGGTTTGGTTTTAGGTTTAGGTTTTAGGTTTATGTTTAGGTTAAGGTTATAGGTTATAGGTTTAGGTTTAGGTTATAGGTTATAGGTTATAGGTTTTGGTTTAGGTTAATGTTTGGGAATTCGGGTTCGGGTTATAGGTTTAGGTTATAGGTTTAGGTTTAAGTTATAGGTTTAAGTTTAGGTTAAGGTTTAGGAATTCGGGATCGGGTTAGAGGTTTAGGTTATAGGTTTAGGTTTAGGTTATAGTTATATGTTATCGGTTTAGGTTTAGGTTTAGGTGTAGGTTATAGGTTATACATTTAGGTTATAGGTTATAGGTTATAGGTTTAGGTTTATGTTATAGGTTTAGGTTTGGGAATTCGGGTTCGGGTTCGGGTTCGGGTTAGGGTTATAGGTTTGGGTTTAGGTGTAGGTTTAAGTTAAGTAATTAAGTTTAGGTTTAGGTTTAGGTTAAGGTTATAGGTTATAGGTTTAGGTTTAGATTATAGGTTGATAGGTACACTACCAAAAAAACGAGCAAAGGCTACGGACTATGCTATTTTTTGGCTACGGACATAAACCTATCTAATTTGCTACGGCTAAAAACCGTAGCTAAAAAGGCCTCAAACCGTAGCTAAAACCTAACACCACCACGGGTATGTGCAACCTAGGACAGCTCCATAAGGGACTCTACGAGGGCCATTAAAATGTGTGTGCTCCATCTAATACGTCTATCCATTTTGAAATAGAATTTTTTAGCAAGAGCTCAAGAAATTAAGTAGATCGAAGGCTCAAGTGGACCACACGGTAGGAAATAGTGGAGATTAAATACCTACCATTGGTCGATGGTGTGGTTCAACTGGACCTTCAATTTGCCTAGATTTTGGGGTCGTTCCTTATAAAAAAATTACAAAATTAATGGACGGAGTGGATATATGAAATGTATCACGATGGATCTAACAAAGCCCTTGAGAGGACAGTTCGTCCAGGTCCGTCAAACTCATACAAAAGTGGACATGGTGTGAAGGATGGCACAACGGCTACGGTCCATAGGGATTTTAGCTACGGTCTAAAACCGTAGCTTAATCGAAGCAGGTAAAAATGGGAAAACTCATCTCGCGCTGCACTTTTTCTTTTCCCCCCTCTCATGAAACTTTTCATCTCCCTCCACTCCTGGGAATAAAACCCTATTCCGCGTCCTTCTCTCTGTCTCTCTCTCGATCTCCCCGCGCCTTTTTTCTCTCTCTCGATCTCCCCTCTCACGAACCCCTCTTCTCTCCCTAACCATCCCCTCTCTCTTGATCTCACGAAGGCTTCCCTCTCTCATGCCATAATCTGCGTCCATTTTAGGTATGGAAGAACAATTAAATACCTACCAAACACTAGATTTCCCTCTGAAAATAGCCCCAAATCCTACAGATACATGGTTGAAGAAGAAGAAGAAGAAGAAGAAGAAGAAGAACCAGGTCCTTCTGGAAGGGTACGTAGTGACGGACGAGAAGAACGATTCGATTCTTCAAGATCAGCAGCAACACAGCAGGGATGATGTTGAGGATGAAGAGCCTGACTGATGGAGATCTTGACGAACTGAAGGGGTGTCTGGATCTAGGGTTTGGTTTCAACTACGAAGAGATCCCGGAGCTTTGCAATACATCGTCGGCGCTCGAGCTCTGCTACTCGATGAGCCAAAGGTTCTCGGACGATCAGTGGCAGCAGCACACAGAAGTCTGTGGATGGGAGGGATGCAGAGGAGGCATGCTCCGTGTCATCAGCGGCCGTGAGTCCGATCGCGAATTGGAAGATTTCAAGTCCTGTATATGCGATTCTTCTCTGTTGTTTTTTATTTACTGAAAGTTGAAAGATTTGAACTTTCTTTATGTAAAGAAATTCTGCTTGTTTGAAAGGATTATATGATAAAACTGATATTTACACACCCTTTTCTCTGACATGACTCCCCTTTGGAAATACTGGTGGCAGAAGTGATGAACACCGTTGTAGGGCTTTGATTATGACTGAGAATTAGGCATAGATTGTAAATATTTTAATTGGGGGAATTTTGATAGATTATTTTTAGAAAAGTGGGGTGAAATTTTGACCTTTTTCAATAAAAAATTGAATTAGGGTGTCTGATTCGAGTGAAAAATGCACAGAGCTCATGAAAGCTTAAGATTTCCCTCCCTTGGAAATATAGTTGAATTGAATTTTGATTTGTAGGTGTGGATTAACAGAGTTTGAGAGAGCATATAGATCTGAAGCTCCACTCTCTTAGCAAGAGAAAACTCTTGCCTACCTAGGTACCTACGGGGAAATAGACTTACTTGCATAAAATGCACCTTGTTCATCAGGTGCATTACCCCTTGTTTGGCCTTGATCCCAAAAATCAGGCTGATTCAACATTTAGGTGGGCCACTCCACAATTAAATCCTCTAAAATCATGCAGTATGGTCCACCTGAGTTTTGGAACACAATGATTTTTTGATAATTATTTCATCCCTGTGAGACACATAGATGAATGAATTGGATGGCACAAACATGATGGTGGGCATCCCTCATCCCTAATTTTTCCTAGGGTGTGGCCGACTTGAGTTCTGGATGGTCTTGATTTTTGGGTTCCAAGGTGTACATGAGCAACGTACGTGATGGATGGTGGATCTCATGGAAATTCCACCCAAGTGGCCCTCAGTGTGCCTGTGGCTATTTAACAATCCTTTCTTTCCAATTAATGATTTCAGGAATACCCAGATTTCCTTTCTTGGAAAATATTCATTTCCGTTTTCTGTTGGAATCCTTTACATTCTTGCTAAAAATGTTGAAATTACACGAATGTTTACAGGATTAAAAGATGATGTTTCTGGGCTAATGTGAGTAATTCGAATGAGTTCTGGAGTTGAAATGTACGGGATCTCTAGATTCTGTGTTCACGACTTTGTATAGGACTGTATCCTCAACATTAGTATCTCGGATTTTACTAATCCTTGAGAGATTGGTTTCTGTTTCTGTTTAAAATCTCAATTAAGTACCATGAGATACTCAAACCTAGAGTTTGCCCTTCCTGACCGACCAATCATGTAGAAGCACCCACAATAGAAATCATGAGGAAATGATTTAACCTATCAGATCTTATCATCCATATAAAATGACCTAGAAACTATTGTCCAGAAAAGAAGTTTTTCACGCACCTTGGTGATGATCTTTGACCCATGTGGTTTTTTCCATTTTGACCATGTCATCATTGCCTTGGTGGTTGCTGCGTCTTCACAAACTTTCTTGTATTTTGGAAATGCCATTTCCCTCTAATTTGTATAAATTTACTTACCTTCCTCAAAAAAAAAAAAAAAAAAAAAAAAAAAAAAAAAAAAACCTGTGGAGGCTTCTTCTAGGCTGCTCCAAACAAATGGTGGAATGGATACTAGTCCATTCCACCAGCCATGAATCCATCTCACCCACACAAAAGAAATGATATGGACGGCATACATGGAACATTTGAGCTTGTCCATCAAATGGACCTTGCTATAAAGGCCCTTTGTCTAAAACCAGAGTAGCACACTCCTCAAGTGGGCCCTAAAGTCAGAAATACTCTTGGGGCTGTTTGGATGCAAGAAAAGTTGTGTTTGCATGTCTTGGACAGGCTACCCAAGTCATGCTATCATCTGAACTATTATGTTCACTATGTTAAGCACCAATCCCCTCAAGCACGACTAAAGATAAACTGTAGCGCATGTGTGGAGCTTAATGTGAATGGTGGCATATGTAGCATTTATAACACATGCACATATTTATGCATGTGGCAAATGTTGGGCACTTAAATATTGCAACTCGCTAGTTTTCATGGTATTAGTATCTTTACATGTATCAATATCATTGATATTAAAAAGAAAAACATTAGAGAAGGAAAAATGTTGGGATTTTTTCAGTAACTTCAAGAGGTGTTAAAATTCATATATTTGTATATTAAAAATATAAAAAAATTGCGAAAAAAAAAACATGCATAACAAGCTTTAATTTAATGGAGGCTTAAAAAGGCATCTCATTGTTGTTTGCAAGATCTCAATCTATAATGGACCAAATGGATGGTCAAAGTGGGTTTGAATCTCATTGCTAAAAATGAATAGCCATTGATTTCACATACATGTAAAGTACCATTGTGATTTCTCATCCTTGATGGTATCCAGGATTATTAAAAAGATTTCTTTTTTTCTTTTTACTAAAAAGATCTAATTATAGGAATACTAGGAATACTGGTACCAAAGGATCGCATTTCCTAGTTCTTATAATATAAGGACAATCTTTTCATAATCGACGTTGCAATGATAGTTGCTGTTGTTTCCAGCAATACAGGGACATTGGCAAGGAGCTTTGTTGGATGATTTGGGCCCTCCAAATAGCACACATGCACAGATGGATGGAGAAAGTCAGGTAGACAGTCATGAATTGCCGTGGATTGATTTGGCAACCATACAACTTGCCACCAATAACTTTTCAGAGGCAAATAAGCCTGGACAAGGTTGATTTGGCCCTGTTTACAGGTTAATAAAAATTTCAACCTAACTTGGAAGGACTAGTTAATACCATCATTGGTGGATAATCTAACTTCCCTAACGAGGAATTATTACATGAAAATTTGAACAGGGTGTGTTACTTGATGGCAAGGACAATCTAACTTTCCTAACGAGGAATTATTTCAATTTTGATCATTTGACTCTTTTAGATGTATCTGGCCCAAGACCCATTGACTTTTCAGTCCTATTAGGGCTAGGACCTGGACAAGGCCAGCGCATTGGGGAGTAGGCCAGTTATTCAAACATCATTTACAACTGTACTACAATTATATGTCATCTATTATATGGTGCCTCTGCTCTGTTTTGGATTACTACAAATACCTCTCCTCTGTTTGAGATGTGGGGCAGTGGCATCCACTATTAGGAATAAATGGCATCTAACCTGTCCAGCAGTGCCACTCCACCATTCGATTGGATTTCTGAAAGTTCTATCACTGAACTATACAGTTTGTTTGTTTGCCTTTTACTTGTTTGCTGACATTGTTGTATGTGTTGGAATGATGGAAAATGCTTACTGCTTATGTGTGAATCAGGTTTCAGACACATTGTTTACATGGGCAGACTTGCAGGCCAAACTAAACAGCGAGTTGCTGAGTAACTTGGCAATTTTGTTAATCGGGTCCTGAGTTTCGTTGCCAAACTAAACAGTAGTTCGTGTTCTCGACCATCAGAGCATCATGGTTTTGTTGCTTTAAATATAGTTTGCATATTATTTATATTGACAAGGAAAGAACCCCAGGTTGGGTATCTATAGCTTATTCATGAAATTTAATGATTCACACTCGAGGCATTCCAGAGAAGAAGGGTGTTTTAGACAACAAAGGATCCTAGATGTATTTTACTTATACCGAAAAAGATAGCTTATTGAAAGGGAAAATAGCATGTTGGTATCATCCCGTGAAAAGATAGCACTCTTTTTCTTTCCCGATAAAGTGCACACTAATGCTTAATGGGGATGTGAGCAATGCCCCCAAAGCTTTTAATGGACACATCGGAGGACCAATCATCAATTTGAACCGACCATTCTTTCATACAACTAACCATGTGAATAAATCATGCCATAGGAATGATCCAAGCATCTGATCAGTAACATGGAAAATGGACAGTCAAGATTGAGCAGATAAACAAAATAAGTCCAATTATCATCTTGAACCATCTATTTGATAGATCCTACTTTGTATAAGTTATGATAGATCATCTTGAACCATCTTGAACCATCTCAACTCAGCTGTTTCCATCTCTAATCTACATGAATATTGAGAAAAAAAGAAAGAAAAAATGTTAAATTCAAATTTCAGTTTCTCAGTTGAGTTGATGAGGAACACAAGGTTTTTGTAAATATGGAGTTTGGGTATGGTACTTGCAGGCCTGCCTTGAATTGCATTTCAGTCCTTTGCCATCTCCCAAATAAATCCTTACTGAAGAGGGTTCCGGTGGTTCTGATCTCCACTCCCCTTATTTTGTGCAAGATGCTAGCTACTCATCACATAGGCCCACCATGGAGGTGTCCATATAAAAAAAATCAGGTCGATTTGAAAATCCTTGCCTTTGAATAAGAGGTTCAAGATGGATGGTTAAATAAAATTATTTTAATGGATTTAGCCATAACGATTGTTTAGTCTTTGCTGGCATATTAGATTAATCATTAATCATTAGTTCTCTATTGAATCTATAACCATTCTGTGATTCTCATGCTTGATTGAGTTCTATTTTTTAACGTATACTTGACTGAATTTTTTTTTAGGTCTTCTCTTCATGGGAAGGGATTAAACAAATTCTAGTCTAACATTGAAGGTTACTATGGAAGCTCTGCATATGTCTATGCTATAAGCCCAATTTTCCATGTATTTCCACCTTCTGGTACGTAGAAAAAAATGTTTCTACCTGTAGCTCAACTGAGCATCTATTTTGTCGCTGTACAGGGAAGGACAAGAATTTTGTATATAGCCACCTGCATCCTACGGGGAGATATGAAGCATATCCAAAGCTAGTGGGTATCGTGTTTGGAGAAACTGTTGGAAATGAGAGAATATTTATAGATGAAGATTTGGCTAGAGTTAATGTTCGTCATCATGCAGTTGACAAAACTTACCAACCTGGCTCTCTAGTTCCCAATCAAGTAAATTTAGAACCACCTGGCCCTCTAATTCCCAGTCAGAGTGAAAGAAAAACATCGCTACCTACCTGAGTATATTGTGCATTGGACTCTGGCTCCTAGTCCTGCTTCCTTACCTATTTCTTTTTCTTTTTTGCCTGCTATCTAATTACCTAAATTTCCTTCTATGCAGCTATATTTTAATCCTGCTACTATGAAAATGCTGATCAACCTGAAGATATATATTGTTGACATATGGATTGCCTTTGACATTTTGCATTTTCATTTTAGCATAACCCTTGCACACTTGCTGTATGTTGATGAAGTTTGGTTTTGCAGTATGAAAGCAATGCGTGGTTCGTGAGGTGGTCAGATGGCAGTTTGCAACTGCAGGCGAGGATCTTAGCTTTGAATGCCTCATATTTTTTAAAAAATGGAGGTCATTTTGTGATATCAATTAAGGTATGCTGTTGTCAAATTTATCTAGCCTTTTTTTTTTTTTTAAAGGTGGAGCCATGCCACAAATCCATTAATCAGCAGACAAATATAGCTCTAAGGGTGGGATCCAACAAAGAAGGAAATCCACACCAAACTAGAAAACAACAAAACAAAAGCAAAAAACTGTACTTCGGGTGGTCCCAAGAGCCACACCAAAAAGGACTCGGGACATCTATCATAACGGAAACTATACAAGAGCCAACACTCAGAGACTCCCCATAAGAAGAGAAAGAGGAAAAGATGCGCTAGCCTATCTCGCGCTTCCGGATCGCGCCGATCCCCACTCTGTCAAGGAAAAGAAGACCCCGAATCTCCCGAGGAAGGGCAGAGAAAGAGGAGAACATGGTCATGATTTACGACGTGCTTCCCAGGTTATCTAGCCTTGCTTTGTAGGATGGGAGTTAAACTGCCTTTCAAATGAAGACTGTGGCACGAATGTTCTCAAGTGTTCTCAAATGTCCCCTAGCTTTTCTTTGTAAGATATGTTGATTGGTAGACCATTTTTATGAGGGTTCATTCCAAAATTTCGATGGACTAGACCTCATCATAAAATGGACTATCAATATGAAAAGATTTACTGCAATTCAAATACAGTAAATAGATTTTCAAATATAAAAAATACTTGATTATTTTAATTTTATTTTACCTATCTCCCTGATACTTTTGCTGCTCTCTCACACTCTTTACAAAGTTTCCTTGGGGACTATCTTCTTTACACATTCTGTTGAACTTTTAATTGACAAATCATAGGTTGAGTGAAATCTTAATTTAGCTAAAATTGCTGATCTATTCTGTTTTCACAAATTTAGTTGGTATTGCTATACCTATATTAGTTGGTATTTTGAATAGCTGAATGTTTATTTTGTCTTTGGCTGTTACAGATTTTGCTTGTTCAGAAATGAGAAGATCAGTGTATGCTCCCGATTATTTTTTTTATTTTTTATTTCTTTACGTCATCTCCTCGTCATCTTTCTCTATAATTTAGTTCTTCAATTTCGGGGCATAGCTTTTTCATATGACTACATTGTTTGTATGATAAAATTGATTTCCGGCCATGTGCAGTAAGCTTTTGGATCAAAGCAAAGCTGAGAATTGGGTGTTAGTTGATGGCAAATTGATAACCAGTAGAGGCACATACATGGAGTTCTCGCTTGTGATTGTTGAGAAGCTATTTGGCTGCGAGAAGGCATTAGATCTTGCTGTCAATGAGAACTTTAAATAGACATATAACTATTATGTTGGCATTGTACTTTTGTGAATGGATTAAAATGAATGTTGTATTTGATTGAATGGATGAATGAATGATTTAGCCATGATGTATTTATATGTATTAGCTTATATGAGTTGATCTATCAGGGCATGTGCTACAATGGTAAGAGATGCCATTATTATATTTTTATATATTTTTTTTAAAATAGGCAATAGCTACAGCTATTAACCGTAGCCCTTTATCTGGAAACTGTAGCTGTTGCTAATTTCAGCTTATTGCTACGATTCTTGCTCTACTTTTAGTTACAGATATAATCCGTAGCTGTATATACTTAAGAGCTACAGAAAGTATGGCCACAGATTTAATCCATAGCTATTATTTCTATGGATACAGATTAAATCCGTAGCCATAGCTTTAAGACCTATGGCTATGGCACCAATGGCTACGGTCGTGCTACTGACGATAACCGTAGCCCTAGGTCTTTAGCTACTGATTTTATCTGTAGCCTTTACCCATTTTTCTGGTAGTGGTTATAGGTTTAGGTTATAGGTTATAGGTTTGAGTTTAAGTTATAGGTTTAGGGATTTGAGAATAGGTTTAGGTTTAGGTTTAGGAATTCGGGTTCGGGTTCGGGTTCGGATTAGGGTTATAGGTTATAGGTTTAGGTTATAGGTTATAGATTTAGGTTTAGGTTATAAGTTTAGGGATTTGTGAATAGGTTTAGGTTTGGGTTTAGGAATTCGGGTTCGGTTAGGGTTATAGGTTTGGGTTTAGGTGTTGGTTTAAGTTAAGTGAATTAAGTTTAGGTTATAGGTTTAGTTTAGGTTAAGGTTTAGGTATAAGTTATAGGTTTAGGTTTAGGTTTAGGTTATAGGTTATAGGTTTAGGTTTAGGTTTAAGCTTCAAGTTTAGGGATTCAGATTCAGGTTCGGGTTCGAGATCGGGTTTAGGTTTGGGTTTTCAAGTTTGTTTAGGTTATGGAGTTGAGATTAGGATTAGGTGTAGGTTTAGGTTTAGGGATTATATATATATATATCTTAAATGGACCCGCAAAGTTCTAATGTTGGGTGTCCCTCATCCCCATCAGTCCATGTGTTGTGGCCTACTTGAGTATTGGATTGGGTGGATGTGGCTTTGGTGGATCCATCTAAGGCCCACTGTAATGTGTTTTACTTATATCCAGGCTATCCATCTTTTTCACCAGGTTATTTTAGAGCATAATTCTAACATTATAATAGATCCAAATCTTAAGTGGATCAAGCTAATATTTTTATGGTCCATTCATCCAGGTCTTTGTGACCTTATCAACAGATTTGATGAAAAGTAAAGATTCTGGTGGCTCTTAAGAAGTTTTTAATGGTGGGTATTCAATCACCAATGTTTCTTTTGATGTGGTACACTTGAGTTTTGGATCTGCATCATTTTTGGTAATACGGCCTGAAATGATATGACAAAATAGATGGACGGCATGGATATAATAGTAATACATCGAAGCTTTTTATATCCATCGAATCCATTCATTAGATGCATCCAACCTGGATAAACATATCCCCCGATCATCATGCCATTCCAAAGCTCAAGTGGGCTAAAACATAAGATTTTAGAAGTTTTAGTCATGATTTTACGTCGTATGGCTCACCTTGCTTGATTTTTGGGCATTAACATGAACAGTGGGCCCACATATGAACAAACTATATTTCATTAAAAAAAATTATGGCAAGATGAGCCTATCCTGAAAGATGAGCTTATCCTGGAAACGTTTGTATTAGATCAGCCTTGTTAAGAGTAGGCCACACCATTTAAGGGTCCATTTAAGATTTTTATATATATACTTCATTTATTGTCTCAAGACATAAAAATATCTATTAAAATGGATGAACGGAGTGGATGAAATACATAAATCACGATGGACCATTGTTTACTATATTATGGTCCACCTGAGATTTGGATCCCACCATGATGTATATGTTGTATCCAACCGTCCATCCATTTGGAGAGATCATTTTAGGGCATGAGCTAAAGAATGAGGTAGATCCAAAGCTCAAGTGGACCTCGAAACTAATTGGGGCCACAAAAGTTTTCGATCAAGTTGATATTTGTGTTATACCTTCTTCTGGTCTAGGTCTGTGTGAACTTACCAACAGGTTGGATCTCAAATAACCATCATGGTGGATCTCAGGAAGGAATCAACAGTCTGGGCCACTGTCCCCACCGTGATGTTTAGTTTTAGGTTTTAGGTTTAGGTGTAGGTTTAAGTTTAGGGTTATACTAGGGTCTACTCCATCAATTTCGAGCTAATACATAAACACGAGTCTTTCTAAATGGACATGCCACCCATATTGCTGTCTATAGAAAATGGACAGCTTTATCATGGTCATAATAGTGGTTCCCACCTTCCAGGGACCCCCGCTCAACATCCGGATAGCTCTGACGTACATCCGAGTCTACTCCATCAATTCTGAGCTAATACATAAACACGGGCCTATCCAAATGGCCAGGTCACCCATATTGTTGTCCATAGGAAATGGACAGCTTCATCATGGTCATAACAGCGGTTCCCACCTTCCAAGGACCCCCACTTAACATCTAGATAGCTCCGACGCACATCTGGATCTGCTCCATCAATTTCGAGCTAATACAATTAAATATTAAATTAGTTATCCATCCAAGGTTGGATAGATTGTAATACTTTCATATTCTCATTTAAACGTCCACACCGAAAATCTGGCAACATCTCCTCATGCCTCTCCAGATAAGTTGATCTTACGTTATATTCTAATGCTAAATATCTAAAGCAATATAAAGATTTTCGACATTGGATACAGAACGGAAGAAACATATCCAGAGAGAAACGAGGAGATGGACCGCGGATCAGGCATGAACATTTAAATAGATTATATGAAAGCATACTATCCATCTAACCTTGAACTGTCCAAAATGGGATAATTTGAGCAATTTCTATGCCACCAAAAACACATCATATCTATGTATGGCAACATAGAAATCCTCAAACGGGTAACTAATTATCTAACTTACAAATCACAATCACAAGTCACAACTATAAACTAACAAGTCACAATTATAATTTAAGAAAAAAAATGTAATACATATTAAACATACTGCCCAAATTTGTATTTTCCTATTGTGACTCACATGAGCACTGGATTTGCATAAATTTTGATATGACCTTGCAATATAAGTCAACTCAATAAACATACAAAGCATACATCATATGGTTATTATTATGATAAAGCTGAAAATCGGATCGTACATTCAAGATCAGTCCACAATGAAACTTACAACCATTGAAATGCTTAGATTCATTCTCTTGGTTCACAAATGTGGACCCACTCATTCGAGAATTTTCAGTATAATCTAGATTTGTTTAAAAGCCACTGATGTCCTATTTAAGAAGAAGGCTAATGATTGTCGTAAAAAAAATAAGATACATCTGGAGAAGTGTGAAGAACTGCAGGGCTGTGATCATGACAATGTGTGGTGGTGCTCATGATGAAATCTATATGTGGAGCCTACGATTGATGATCCATATTGTTAATATGATGGGTCCGTCAGGATGGGGAAAGTCCCAAAACACTAAAGATTAGAATCTTTGACCGTGGTGCTTTTTTTATTATTTAACCATCAACTTCGTAGGTCATTGATCAAAGGGTTAGGATCTTCTAGTCTGGGAATTTTCGCGGCATCCCCATCTATAGTGGGGCCCATCAGATCAATGTTTGGTACATGTACCTGTGCTCTACGTATCTGCACAAGGTCTACTTTTGGGGTACATGTACCTGTGCTCTGCATATTTACACAAGGTCTATTTCTTCCATCCTATTCATGTATGCTATTGCACATTTTCTAGAAATAATTTAATTTAATCATAGGAAAACCCAGGAGATATAAGATATAAACGACAACATTTAACTGAGGTACTTATAATGCTCAGGCTAGGAGTTTATAGAGTATGAATTTGTACAAATAGGACCCATGGTTCTGTAATTTAAATCGTTGATACGATCGCCCCCATTGTGAATGGCCCATGCACCACTGACCTCCTAAATGGGAAGACCTAACTCTTCAATTGATGCCCAACAAATAGATGGGTAAGAAATAAAACACAACAATGTTTCACAAAATTCAACCATTTTAGAGGTCAATTTAGAATATTTAAATTAAATTTACTATTTTTAGTAAGTTATGTTTTTCTATTTAAGGATTTAAAAGTCCAATTGCAATCTAGAACCTTTGTTTTAGTTATGTAAGGAAATGATTACAAGTTTTGATAAGATTAAACTTTTTTTTTAATACTAATTTTTTATAACTTCTATTAGTTTGAAAAGGTTTCTTATTTTTAAGTCAATGTATAAGGTTTATTTTACTTATATAAGTTCATTAGATACATTGTAAGCAACACTTTTCATCAATGTATTAATTTCTTTTCTCTCTCGCTTTTATATATTTCTCTTTTCTAGTGGATTAAGGGCTATTCTTTAGTAGATGACGGTAATATCTTTCCTTTATCCATGCAACTCCTATGTTATCAGGCCTAAATTTCAAGCCCAGCCCAACCCTTGGGCCAAGTTTAAGAGACAAAACACATTGCTAACCCTAGCTTCAAGTGATTTTCACCCCTTCAAGTGGGGTACTCACTACTCAATCCAGCACGCTCAGTCAAAAGTGGATGTTTTCTTGCTCAAGATTTCAGTCATGATATGGAGTGTACATAGCCAAGACTCACCAAGCCCATGAGTTAAAATTCCTGGGTGAGCCCTTGCCCTACCTCCTAGCAGAATATCTGGGTCAAGCCCATCCAAATCCAGGTTGCTACTGAATATCTAGCTGGGTCAAGCCTACGGAAACTTTCTGGGCTGTTGTGATATTTAAGACTAGGCCTGGCTAGCTCATATACAGGTCCAACCTGCTTTCCTTTTGACTGTTGTGAAAACACAACCCAAAGCTGGCTAGGCTAGACTTGAATGAACCCCACCTGACCCATCCAAGTTAACTCAAACTCGGTTGGATCTTGCCACCCTGACTCACCCCTAACTCAAGTGAGTCGCGACTCGACTCTAGATGGAAAGAGTTGGTCCTGGTTGCTGAGTCTTCAAAGTTCCACAGCGCCTGAATTATATGCTTGAATAG
This sequence comes from Magnolia officinalis, assembly GCA_021015155.1. Lineage (NCBI taxonomy): Eukaryota > Viridiplantae > Streptophyta > Magnoliopsida > Magnoliales > Magnoliaceae > Magnolia > Magnolia officinalis. The sequence continues at coordinate 25,898 of JAJHSJ010002340.1, read as the reverse complement.
TACATGTATGGTCCATGGATCTATCATCCAAACCATTGATCTGACAGCCTCCTCAGTGAATTGAGATGCCTCCAAAATCTACCAGATTAGAAGATCACTAAACTTTGATACATGGGCAATTCCATTTGATGTGAGCCATTGATATGGATAAGCCTAAACTATGATTGAACTGAGTTTTGAATAGAATTTTAATGCCATTACTGAGTGGTTAAGGTTGCAATTAGCAATCCGTATTTTGAAACCTTCACCAGACCAGATGGTCTGTCCTGTTTTGGCTGGAAGTGGCCATTAAAATGGGTCGGGTCACTATAAAGAGCTACGCTCAGAGGGTACCACAACTTTTGGTGGCACCAGGTTGCTGTGGGGTCCATGTAAACTCTATATCAGATCCACACTGTCCATTAGATACGCCCTTAGGTGTTAGACCATGGGCCAAAAAAATTAGACAAACAGAAACTCAAATGGGCCACACCAAAAGAAACAATTGGGAGGGGATGCCCAACCATTAAAAACTTCTCTACGGTTTGTTGTGCAAAACCATGTTGTTTATATGTCATCTAGTCCATTCATCAGACATTCCCTACTACGATGAAGGGATATACAGACAAAAAGAGCATTTCAAAAACCGAGGTGGGCACACCATATGAATTTAGAGGTCTTAGCCACAATTTTACATTGTTCCCTGCGTTTTGGCCCACCTAAGTTTTGGATCGACCTAATTTTAAAAGGGGAGTTGCATAATCCTATAGTGTTCTCAGGCCTAAAATCCCTAAATCCCCAAATCCCTTTTACCCCAAAATCAGAAAAACCTTTTACCCCAGAATCCCCAAATCCCTAAAATCCCCAAATTCTCAACAATGTGAAGTAATGCGTCCTAAAATCCCCAAATCCCTAAATGATGGTCCACATCAAATCAGGAATCCACAAAAAGCTAAATATTGGTATCGAGATTGAGAGAGATTGGGAGAGAGAGAGAGAGAGAGAGAGAGAGAGAGAGAGAGAGAGAGAGAGAGAGAGAGAGAGAGCGTGCGTGGGTAGGGCGTCTGGCAATGGTAGGGTGGGCGCTGGAGCGAGAGAGCGAGAGAGAGAGAGAGAGAGAGAGAGAGAGAGAGAGAGAGAGAATGAGAGAGAGAGAGAGTGAGAGAGAGAGAGCGATAATGAGAGAGAAAGAGAGAGTGAGAGAGAGAGAGCGACAACTGGAGAGTGAGACAGAGGGCGAACGGAGAGGGAGAGCGAGCAGAGAGGGAGAGGGAGATGGAGAGGCAGAGAGAGAGAGAGCGACAGTGAGAGAGAGAGAGAGAGAGAGAGAGAGAGAGAGCGACTGAGAGGCTGGAGTCGTTTCAGTTTTAAAACATAAGCTCATTACCGACGAAAGTTTTCATCGGTACAACTATTCACAATTCGTCGGTAAAAATAGCCTCTGTTCCCACTGTTGAAATTATCATAAGGCCCATCATAATGTTTATTTGAAATCCAACCTATTCAAAAGTTAAAAAAGACATGAAATAAGGGAAAACACAAATATCAGCTTGATCTAAAACTTTTGCAGCCTTTAGAAGTTTTTAATGGTGGGCGTCACTGTCCCACTGTTTTCTATGTTGGGGTCCACAAGAGCTTTGGTTTAACTCGTTCTTTGGGTATTGCCCTAAAAAGATCTGTCCAAATGGATGGAAGGTGTGGATACAAAACATACATCATGGTGGGGCCCACAGAACTTGCTGACGTCACTTCATTAGTTAGTCTCGCTACTCCCCCTAACACCAGCCCCGTGGCTGGTGGTCGGTGCTCTGTGGGCCCCACCATGATGTATGTATTTCATCCATTTTTAAAGATCATTTTACGGATTTATTCCAAAATTGAGAGGTATATAAATCTCAGTGGACCACACCACATGAAAACAATAGTGATTGGATATCCATCATTAAAATCCTCCTAAGGCCCACTGTACTATTTATTTGACATCCAATTTGTTTAATAGGTCATACAAGCCTAAATGAAGGGGAAAAACAAAAATCAACTTGATCCAAAACGCCCCCCAAAATGTTTTTAATGGTTGACGCTCATTCAATACTGTTTCCTGTAATGCGGTCCATTTCAGATTGGGATATAACTCATTTTTGGTCTCATGGTGTAAGATGATCTTTAAAAATAGATGGATGGCATGGATGAAACACATACATCATGGTGGGCCGACAGAGCACCGACCACCAACCATTGGCTAGTGTCAAGGGGAGTAGCCAATCTGTTCCCCTTATTTGTGGTGTGGTATTTAATCTTTGGATATGATTCAATTTTTGGATAATTCTCTAAAATTATCTTGAAAAATGGATGAACGTTGTGGGTTGATCCCAAAATTTCAGAAAATCGAAAACTCAAGTGGACCATGCCACACGAAACAGTGTGGAATAATGATTTCCACCGTTAATACCTTCTTTGGGCCCACAGTAATGTTTATTTGCCATATTCCAACCTGTTCATAATATCAAAAATATATGAATGAAGAGCAAACACAAACATCAGCTTGATCCAAGACTTCTATGGCCTCCAAGAATTTTTTTAATGGTAGAGGTTCAATCACACTATTTCTTGTGGTGTGGTCATCTTGAACTTTGGATATGCTTTCTTTTGTTCTTTATACCTCAAATTATCTGTTAACATAAATGAATGGAGTGGATAAAATAAATAAATAACGGTGGACCCGATAAGTTTACTCTGGTAAGGGTAATGAGTAACTCACCTAAATGTAGTGGAGAGAGGTTTCCTTAAAACCTTCATAATCATATATTAGGTTTGCCTAAATGTGATTCACATATCCAACCCACTCATTATGTGTGTCCCACTTGGATGAGGGGTCAGACCAAGTTTCAGCCGCATCCAAAACTCACATGGGCCCCACCAAGTGCTTTTATATTTTTTAGGATGTCTTCACATGGTTTTAGATGGCATGGTCCACCTGAGTTTCATTTACGGATGATTTTTTACACATCTCATAACCTAAAGGGGTCACATTAAATGCACGGTGTTGATGTTCGACACCCATTATGATGGGCCCCACAAAACTTACTAACATCAATTCTTAGGTTCTCATGAGGTCAATAAGTTGGGTCACAATTTTGACTAGAATATTTGGCCCATTTTACATGTCTGGTCCATTCACTCTATTTTACTGATCAATACTCAATTTGACTAGCTAGTTACTCGTCCCGATCAGGCTACATATGAAAAAGATATTGGGCATACAAGATTGATCAACAATTTAAGTGAAATTTGATTTAAACATCTAAAGTTATTTACTCTTCAATCTGGACTGATTAGATTGTCCAAAAATGGTTAAAGGTTCAATTAGTGGATGTGCCTAATAATTTAGTAATTTTTTTTTCATAGATAAATTTCAATTTCCATTTAAAAATAACATTTTTTTTTTCAAAATGTATATTTTTTTACTCTTAATTTTTCTTTGAAAACTTTTAACAAAATATCATTTTTATTATAAAATATTTCAAAAAAAAAAATAATTAAAATACAAATTCTGAATTTTTTTTTTTCAAAATCTCAAATTTTTTCTCATATTGTAATTTTTTCTCAAAATTTCAAAATGCCGATTTTTTTTCTTCAAAAGCATCATTTTGATTTCAAAATTTTTCTCAAACATTGTTAAAATTTTTAAACTTCTCAATATTCTTTTCCATGTGATATTACAAATCATTCTTTTCCACTCATTTGATATAAAACATATATATATATATATATATATATATATATATATATATATATATATATATATATATATATTTGCATTCAATCAATTGTTAAAAAATAATCTTAGATACAAATATACTTATTAACTACACCAAAAATAAAACTACAAGTTAACATCTATGATCAATCACGAAAAGTGAAATCATATGTTACCTTTATCGACGATTTTTTTTGTCGGTACAAAGTACCTTTACCAATGATATTGTATTACGTCGGTAAAATTAACCTCTCCCTCATCGGGCGGGAACATTTTCGAGTGTGGCAGAAACTTTTGCTGACAAAATATGCTTTCGACGGGGAAAGTTATGTTTACGACGATTTTGTTCGTCGGTAAAAAGTTACCTTTACCGACAATATTGTATAACATCGGTAAAAATAGCAACTCCGATATTTTTCGACGAACTACTTGGTTCGTCGGGAATAATTACATTTACCGACGAAATAATCATCATGAAAATTGTTTTCACTGATGATAAATAATTTCGTCGGTAAAAGTTTCCGGGTCGTCGTTGTAAATGGTGGCGGGAACATAATTGGTCGTGGCGGGAATCTTTTGCCAACGAAATCATATTTCGTAAGTGAAAGTCATGTTTACCAATGAAATTTATTTCGTCGGTAATACGTTCCTCGGTAAAAGGCTAATTTCTTGTAGTGTGTGCATTCGGATGTATGGGGACCATCACTCTTGTTTTGTAGTGGGCGGTCATCATAATTTGTTACATTTATTGATGACTATTATAAAGAATAAATCCGATGGTTTTACCAACTTCAAGCAGTGGAAGGTGATGGTGGAAAAATAGTCAGGGCGAAATATAAAGTATTAAGGACAGATAACGGTGGGGAATTCAATAGGTATTGAAAAGACGAATGGATCATGAGGTACAACACAATGCGCTACACACCTGAGTAAGAATGGAATGGCTGAGCAGATGAATTGGACTCCTAGAGAGGACCCGACGCATGATTTGTAATGCTTAATTGAGCAAAGAACTATGGAATGAGGCCGTTAACATTGCTTATTACTTAGTAAATTGGTCCCCTTCTATGGCCATCGAATGTAAAATCTTAAAGGAAGTGTAGAGTGGTCAGCAGGTAGACTACTCAGGACTACTTAGGACTGCATATATTTGGTTGTGACACTTACTCTCATATACCATCAGTTGAGAGAGACAAGCTGGACCGAAGAGCTAAAATGTACATCTTTGTTGGTTATAGTGGTGGACAGGCTTTATGACTTATTCACATGGAAAATCATCCTTAGTTGTGATGTCAAATTCGACGAAAGATTCTTATTTGGTAAATATGAGTATAAGGAACCGAAAAAGTTAGTGTGTGGACATTCAATTGGACAGAGATGAGACACGAGCAGATATATGTATGCAGATAGAGGTACAGGAGCAGGTGGAGCAGTCACCTGTAAGAAGAAATCCGTTGTGGGATTACAGGTGACAGACGAGATACAAGGATGACTCAAATATCGCATTTGCCCTTATTACATATGATGAGGATTTGTCTACTCTTCAGAAGACTCTTGATAAGCCGATAACGAAAAGGGGAAGTAGCGATGAACGATAAGATGAACTCCTTATATAAGAATGAGAAGTGGGAGCTAGTACAGCTTCCCGTCGGTCATAAAGCGATCGGGTGTAAGTGGATCTTAAAGAAGAAATACGATAGGTATAAGAAAAGGCTGGTAGCGAAGGGATACGCTCAGAGAGAAGGTGTCAGCTTCACTAAGATATCCGCGCCAGTTGTGAAGTATCTATCAAATTCATCTTGGCACTGGTTACCCAATATAATCTCGAGCTGGAACAAATGGATGTGAAGACTACCTTCTTGCATGGGGAATTGGAAGAACGGATCTACATGAAGCAACCAGAAGATTACGAAATACAATGAGCAAAGAACAAGGTTTATAGGTTAAGAAGTTCATTATACGGCATAAAACAGTCACCTAGGCAGTGTTATAAAAGTTTGATTCTTTTATGGTAAGTTAGAGGTTTACCATGAGTGAATATGATCATTGTGTCTATTACAAGACACTAAGTGATGAGAAACTCATTATCATAGTTTTGTACATTGATGACATGCTTATTACAAGTTATAGCATGTCGGTCGTGATCGACTTACTGAAGATCAATTATCAGGGACATTCAAGATGAAATATATGGGGGTTGCAAAGAGGGTTCTCGGCATTGACATACACAAAGATAGGAAGAGAAGTAGGTTATAGTTATCTTAAGCGAAATACATTGAGAAGGTAATGATGAAGTATAGGATGGACAAGGCTAAGTGATCAGTGTTCCGTTCGTGGCTCAATTCAATCTATCCTTAGGACAGTGTCCTAAAACTGATGAAGAAAAGCAGGATGTCTCGTGTGCCTTATTCGAGCACAGCTGGTAGCTTGATGTGTGTCATGATCTGTACGAGACTGGATATTTCACATGCAGTGGGTGTTGTTAGCAGATACATGTCTAACGCTGGCAAGGAACACTATGAAGTAGTGAAATGGCTACTTCGATACATTTGAAGTACGCAAAACTACGTCTTATCTTTTAAGAAATCAGGGGCTAAGTTAGTAGCCTATATAGATTCTAACTACGCGTGAACAATAGAAGGTCAACTTTCGGTTACTCATTTTTGCTAGCTGGTGGAGTGATCAGTTGAATCTTAAAGCTTCAGTCTATTATAGCTCTTTCAACAACTGAAGATGAGTACATCGCAGTGACAGAAACGTTCAAGAAAGGTGTTTGGTTGAGAGGGATGATAAATCGGTTGAGGCTTCAGTAGGAGGCTGTGTCGGTTAATTGTGATAATGAAAGCACAATCAATTTGGTTAACAATTATGTTTATCACTCACGTACTAAACATATTTATGTGCATCATTATTTTATCCGACAGGTATTTGAGGAAGGAGGCGTGACTCTAGAGAAAATTCACACGAGTGTGAATCCAATTGACATGCTTATAAAGGTACTCCCATAGAGAAGTTCAAGGTCTATGCAACTTTTCTGATCTTATGATGGAGTGTGCACAAGAAGTAATGGTGGAGTTATGATGCAAGGTGGAATTAGAGAAGTGAATATGAAATGATGTAGAATGAACACTACAAAAAAAAAAAAAAAAAAAAAAAAAAAAAAAAAAAAAATGAGCAAAGGATACGGACCATGTTAGTTTTACTATAGACATAAACCGTATCTATATTACTATGGGTTTAATATGTAGCTAAAAGGTTGCTACACCACTTTGCTTCATTAAAAATTAACGATCATGTAAGGGACTTTATGAGGCCCACCACAATATAGGTGTTCTATCTAAGCGGTCCATTTTTTTTGACATATTATTTTAGGACATGAAACTAAAAAATCAGGTAGATCGAAGGATCAAGTGGACCACACGGTAGGAAATAGTGGAGATTAAATCACATGTGCTTTTTATGGTGTGGTCCACTCGGCCTTCAATCTATCTCATTTTTGGGATCATAAACTAAAGTTAAGTATTAAAATGAATGGACGACATGGATAAACCATGTACATCATGGTGGACCCAACGGAGGCAATGACAGGACCGTCCATAGGTCTATCCTGATGGGTACCCAATCAACGCCTAAAATGGGCGCGCACTAAAAACAAAAACAAAAAAAAAAAAACCCTAATTCTCTCTCTCTCTCTCTCTCTCTCTCTCTCTCTCTCTCTCTCTCTCTCTCTCTTCTCTCTCCCCGATCTCTGCTCCCTATTCTCTCTCTTCCCTCCCTCTCTTTCTCGATATTCATCTAGATCCCTCTCTCTCTCTCTCTCCTCTCTCTCTCGCTCTCTCTCCTCTCGCCTCTCTTCTCATCGCTCTCTCTCTCTCTTCTCTTCTCTCTCTCTCTCTCTCTCATCTCTCTCCTCTCTCTCCCTCTCCGATCTTCTTTCTCCTCTCTCATCTTTACACGATGATCACCCTCCCTCTCTAAACTGAATCCAGTTTATTGCTGGATTTTATTATGGTATTAGAATACCATATCTTTTTTCTCATAAGAAAAATAGTAACCCAAGGCCCTTATCTTTTTTTCTTTAATTTTCTCAAAAGAAAAATAACCTCTATTGTGTCTCCATGTTCATATTTTAGAAGCCATGTCCAGTTACCATTAGCTTAGCAGGTCATAAAGGATAAGGCTTCTTCCTCTCTCTATGTAGCATGTAAGGGTACACTTGCAGGCCAACACAAGCAACCCCACAAAAAGTTAAAACACATGCTGGTGGTCCAAGCCCTTTGTCACACTGCATGATGAATGCATCTTCACCTATGATTAGGACCATCCATTCACTTGAGATGCAGACCAAGTAGATGTCACACACAACATGATAGGCTAGTTTCGTACCCATTGCACGTGACAGGTGTTATAGATAGTGATCTGGAAATAAAATCACTGAACTTTCTTATACAAGCTCTTTTGCTTAATGGACCATGCATTCCCAAAAGTTACCGAAAAACAAAACCGGTGTTCCCAACTCGACTGAAATTTGCAACTAAATGCAGTCTTTAATACCTATGATTTTTTTAGGATTATTTATTTATTTATTTATTTATTATGGTGTTTCAGGGCTGTGCTTGCTAGGATATTGTATTATACTGTACTAGAACGAACTGTGTCGACATTTGTATATGTCATGTCCAACTTATTTCCATCAATGAACTTCTTGTTGGCTATCATCTTCAAGTATAACCCACTCATCTCGGCAATTTAAGTTAGGATTTGTTTTGATTCATATAAACATATCGAATTTTGGCACTTTCCAAAGGATCGTGTAGACTTTGTAATAAGTAGAGAAGCATTAGTTTCTGTTTTTGGGACATGGGTTTTCAAGTTTGGTAGATGGATGGTCTTCATCCAAGTATTTATACCCATTTCATGTTATGCAGGAAAAAGCAAAAATGAACTTAAGAAACTATGTCAAAGCCTTGATTTCAGGTAACTTAGTGTCTTTTTCTAAAACTATATCATTCATATCTTAGTGAAATTGGTTCTTGTTAGTATACGAGAAACATTTTTATTATAATTTATATCAGGGCATGTCAATGGTAAGAGATACCATTATTATAATTTTTTTTTTAAGGCATCGGTTACGGCTATTAATTATAGCCCTTTATATGGAATCTGTAATTGTTTCTAACTTCAGCCTATTATTACTGCTCTCGTTCTAGTTTTAGCTACAAGTATAATCTGTAGCTGCGTGTACTTTTGAGTTACGGAAAGTATGGCTATGGATTTAATCTGTAGCTATTGGTTCTATGGCTACGAATTAAATCCGTAGCCATAGCTTTAAGACCTGTGGCTACAGTAGTACTACGAACGATAACTGTAGTCATATGTCTTTAGCTATGGCTTTTATCCGTAGCCGTTGCCTCATTTTCTGGTAGTGGAAAATCCAGAAAATTCATGTTTTCTTGCTAGAATGTTTAAGTATTTTTCTCGATGCCATTGAAGGTGTTTGATGCCATCAAAAGATCATCGATGCCATAGAAGTCCCATCGAAGGTGCTATCGAGCGCTCGTGAAGAATTGCACAAGTGTGGGATTTGTTTCCTATTCCAATTGTGATACTATATGGGGTTATATATTTCGGGTGTAATCGGGACTTGGGAGTATAGAAAAGTGTTCTAGGTTTTCTAAATTAGTTTCTAAGGGTTTCAAGGGCATAGTTTGGGCTTGATGAGTACATTCAAGGCTTGTTCGAATCAGTAATTTTTATCTCTTATAATTTTCTACTTCATAGTGCATTATTATCTTTGTGCCGTGGGTTTTTTTTTTTTTCCATAAGGGTTTTTCCGCTTAAAATTCAGTTTGTGTGTTTAAACTTGATTGTATTATTAGAATACTTTGCTTGATTCATCTTTGTGTGCTTATAGGGTTTCCTAACCTGTCTAATATGGCCTGACCCCGCCAACATGTTAGATAATTAGCTGCCGTGAGAATGAGATGGGTCTGTTATTTGGACGAACAGGATTGATGTAAAAATATTCCATCGTGATAGGTCATCACAATTTTAAAATTGATGGTGACTTTGATACCATTCTGGCCGTTCATCTTTCCTCTTGTTTCTTACATAGGGATACAGCTGTGTGGACAGCATCGTAGAATGGCATGCGGCATGGATAAGCTTATTTTTTATAATAATTGTAGTTGTCATTACAATGGATATATGGTGTTTGACATTGACAGTGCCCGCATTGCTGTGTAAATGGTGCGAAGCTTTTAATATGGGATGCTTTCTTACGTTGCCACGATTGAGTGGTGAGTGCAGTTTTTTGAGTTATGCTCTGTGCATGATTGATTCAGTGATTAAGATGTTTTGAATTGTCATACAATAATGCATGTGTACAATTTCTTGAGTGGATGTGTATCAACCATCAGGCTTCATCAGGCTGCCGACCAGAGTCCCTCTCACTAAAAAGCAACCTTTAGCATGCTTACTTGACAATGAGGTGGTACGAACATGAGATCCACCACGTCCACCAGGTGAGCTTTATTGAAAGGGAGACACCCCAAAAGTTAAGACTGATAATTAAGAAACTCAAGTGCCCTTTATTGAAACGGAGACGCCCACATCCTTGCTGGTCACTGGCGTGGGCGAATAGCTTGTGTGCATGAGATACACTCCCTTCATCAGGAGAGCCGATTTACTGGCCACCAACCTTGGTAAGGCACTAACATGGTAGAGATTTGATTAGGTCACGTGCTGGTGTTAAAGATGGGCCTAAGTAGTTTGATTGAGTACATACTCAACTAAAGTCATATAGGGCTGGACCAATCAATCCTTTCCACATCAAGGAGAAATATGATTGCGTACTGAGTTACTCAGTAGGCTCTTATGGTACTGAGTAAATTCAGTTGGGCCCACCTTGAATGTATGTGGTCAATCCACACCGTCCATACGTTTTTCCATCTAATTTAAGGAGTTAAGCCCAAAAGTTAAGCATATCCAAAGATCAATTGAATCATACCACACCAAACAGTGGGGATAATGATTTCCACCGTTGAAACCTTGCTAGGCCCTACAATGATGTTTATTCATCAACAACCTTTTAATAAGATCATACAGACATGGATGAAGGGAAAACACAGATATAAGCTTAATCCAGAACTTGTGGCCCCCAAGAATTTTTCAACGGTAGACATTCAATTCACACTGTTACCTGTGGTGTGGTCCATTGAACATTGGATATGCTTCAATTTCAAGAGCAAGCCATAAAATTATCTGGTAAAATGGATGGACGAAGTAGATAAAATACATAAATTAAGGTGGACCTCACAGAGTTTACTCAGTACGCCAAGCGTAGTGAGTTACTCAGTACGCAATCCGCTTCCCATCCAAGAGACCCTGGCCTCACCAAGTAGCTCCCTGCATCTAGAGGTGGGCATTTTTGACCCGATCCGGTGGATCTGACCCGATCAGACTCGATCCGTCCCGTTTCGATCAGAACGGACGGCCTGGATCGGGTATGATCATTTAGATCCGACTAGTTTTTGGATCGAGATCAGGTAGTGGTTAATTCGGACCGTTCCGATCCGAAAACCTAATCCGAATGGATCCGGACCGTTCCGATCCGGCCAGATCCGGAGTAAAAATCAATATTTTTTCTTTTTCCTATGGTGTGGTCCACTTGAGCTTTGGATATTCATTAATTTTGGGTTCAACAGCTAAAATAATCTGAAAAAAAAAAAAAAAACAAATGGATAGTGTGGATATACCACATGTATTCATGGTGGGCCCCAACAAAGTTCGCTCGCCTTAGAGTACGAGTTACTTGCACGATACGTTAACAGGCGGGCAACAGCTGTAGGAGTTTCGCCACTCTACCGCGTTGGAGTTGTATGTGAGTTTAGGACCATTTTTAAAACAGTGGTGACTCATTCTGTGGCACTATCTAATGCTATCAAGACCATCCAAATTGGGTCCTATTGCCGGCAAAGCATGTCTCTAAAATCACGTGAATCAAACAATCCTAGCCATCTAATTAATGTTATCAAATGGATGGTTAAAAGTAAAGTATAGAGTGGTCCACGTCAGATGCTTAATATTATCTTCTCCATGCAATTTTTCGGCACTGTACCATACAGAGATGAGTAAGATATTTGTACAGTTCAGATTGCGGTAAAACTAGGCCATGCATACATCTAAGAAGGGACCACTATGTTTTAAACAGTGCAAAGCTTACATAGCAGTCTCCACCCTCTCCTATTCTCAATAGAAGATGATTACGTTTCTGCCCCAATCATGTATTACTTGCTTTTCACACCTAACACGGTAGGCTGTGAGAGTATGTATTAAAGTGACTTAACCAAGTTCCTTGGGCCCCACCATGATGTATGTTTTGTATCCAACCTTCCATCCATTTGGAGAGATCATTTCAGGGCAATATCCAAAGAATGAATGAAATCCAAGGCTCCAGTGGACCCCAACATAGAAAGCTCTACAGACAGTGACACCCACCATTAAAAACTTTTAAAGGCTAAAAAAGTTTTAGATCAACCCGATATTTGTGTTTTCCTTTATTTCTGTATTTTTCAACTTTTGAACAGGTTGGATTTCAAATAAACATTACAGTGGGCCTTAGGATAGTTTCAACGGTGGGAATCATTCTCTCCACTTTTTTCTGTGATGTGGTCAACTACAGATTTTTATCTACATCACTATTTCGCTCATGCCCTAAAATGATATCTCAAAATTGATGGACGGTGTGGATATAACACATACAGCGTAGTGGGGCCGACAGAACTTGGTGACGTTACTTCAGTAGCCTGCCGGATGGGACAATACAGGCAACAGACATTGATACGTATTTTTTGTAGTCATATGGGGCCCACCTTGATGTATATATATTATCTAAGTCGTTTATCCATTTTGACATATCATTTTAGGCGTTGAACAAAAAATTACGATACATTGAAGACTGAAGTGGACCACACCATATCAAATAATCTGAATAGTGCCCAACCCGATCCAACTCGGTTTCCCTGACCGAGTCGGACTCGGATCGGGTCAAGTTAATCAAGCATCGGGTCTGTCCGAGTCAGGTGACCTAAACTCGGTCTCGGATCGGATCGATTTCGGGTCAGCCTATTGAAATTTCGGATATGACCGGGTTAGGCCCAATCCGGTCCGACCCGGACCGATGCCCAGCTCTACCTGCATCAGGTGCATTGCTCCGTGAGCGGATTAGGTAGCACCTTTGTGGGTGTTACATTTACCATGTGCGGCCCACCTTAAGGAATGTGTTATATATCCACCCCTTCCATTGGTTTCTTCGGCTCATTTTAGTACGTCATCCCAAAATCTAAGCATATTGAAATATCCTGTGGACCACACCATTGGCAAAGTTGGTAAATTACCATTAAAAACTTTTCTGTAGGCACAAGTTTTGGATTAAAATGATCTTTGTACTTTCCTTCCATCCAGGTCTTTTTGACCTTATTAACAGGTTGGATGGCAAATAAACATTACAGATCTGTTTATAGTGGCCCAGGTAGTTTTTAATGGTGAGAGTTCAATCACCACTGTTTCCTGTAGTGTGGTCCACCTTAGAGTTTGATCTACTTAATTTTTAGAAACATGTTCTTAAAATTGGGCTTGAGAAACGGATGAATGGCATGGATATACAACAAATCATCAAGGTGGGCCTCACCGTAAGGGTAACACCGTGGGTGTTGGGTGTTACCCAGGTACCACCTAATCCGCTCCCTTTGGCAACGTTTCCAAGAATAAAACTTATCCAAAAGTCACGTGAGTTAAAACAGAGTGAAGAGTAGGAAATCATGCCTAAAATATCTTATATTCCATGTTAATGCTCACCTTACTTTTGAAATGCTCTGATTTTTGAGGCGCCTAATCTTTGTAAGGCACGTCAGATTAATGGATTGGAAGGCATGAACAACTGCAGTGGGCCCTAGACACCGCTAAGGATTGTGGCCGGATCCCAGTTGTTCCCTTTGGTGTGGCCCACTAGACTTTTACATCTGCTTTATTTTTTGGGTTCCCGGTGAACATAAGGTGGTGTATTTGATGTATAGGATGTGACTCATGCTGGCACCCCTCCCCAGCGCTACCACATGGCTCATGTTATTATCGTTCATATATATATATATATAGAGAGAGAGAGAGTTATGCTCACCAGGGAACCGTTCTCACGAGATCTCACGAGTACTTTTTGAAAACTCATCTCACAGAATATATGAATATGAATATGCAATCCAAACAGTCCAATAGGCGAGTAACCTTGTAAAACTCCTACGGCCCAAAACTTAGCCTGATCTAAAAATCTAGTGGGCCACAAAAATACGTGAGGCAAATCAGAAGAGGAAATTACCTCTCACTTTGTTATGGCCCATCAGGTTTTTATACCAGCTAAATTTTGGGATTTAGGGGTTTTATGAGGTGATTCATCCAATGGACCGTTCGGATTTTGTGCACACATCAAGTGTCAAAAAGTGATCATGAGTTTTTGTGAGAATCGATTCATATTTTTGAGCATTTCACACACACATATAATATATGAAAAAGGTACCATGAGGTTCAGTTGTGTGGGCCCCACCATGAAATGTGATGTACATCCTTGTTGTGCATTAACTAGGTCCTCTCTAGATTAGGGAGTGTGAAAAAAATCAGCCGTATCCAAAATTCAAGTGGCCCATACCTTCTAAAATAGTGTGAAATCATGCCTGGCCCCATCTAAGTTTTGGATATGACTGAAACTTGGTGTGACCCCTCATCCAAGTGGAACACACACAAAGGATGGGCTGGATTTCTAAAACACATCTTAGTGGGCCCTATGTGGATGATGGATTGCGGATGGATTGTACTCACGGGGGTGCCTTTTGAAAGGCTTTGGCTGGTGTATTGAAAGCATAGGGGGTATTATGTTTTATTAGAGTTTCCACTAGCAAATTATTTAGATTTTCATAGTTGGCTAGACCATATAGAAACATTAAGAGAAGGAATCATTGGATTTCCTATCCTAAAATAACTCATTGATTGGCGATTGAAAATTCTAGAGAAGGGACCATGGCTAGGAGGAGGGAGTGTGTTAGGCACCCTCTCTATTCATACAATAGTACAATCTTTATTTACAGGATGAAACAAACTTTTGAGGATTGAGATTAGCTCTTACGTACTAATGATGTAAATGTGTGTATAATGCAAAGTGGCGATGGTATGCCCACAAGAAGTGATGGATCATGTCAGATAAATCTATCCTAACTTACCCACTGAAGAAGCATTCAAAGTGTAGTCACTCCAAGTTTTTATGGGAAAAATCCGGTATACCGGTGAGCCACAAAGCATACATTTAGACCGACTAGACCAACTGGGGGTTGGAGTAGAGAGTGATACACAATACTTATACTAATATATATGAATGAAGCTTGATTAGAGTAGGGTAAGTGGGTGGACGGGCTTGTCATAAGGATTAACCAAGGTAGCTTAGATTGGTCTTTTAAGGGACTTGGCTAAAGGTTTAGTTGAGCGAGGTTGACCTAAGGCTAGAAAGGCTCCTTTCGCCGGCTCTTTCCTTGGTGGATGAACAGGCTAGATCCCACTCTCCCTTTCTCACTCTATTCTTCCTTAAGCTCACTTGTAAGTGTTTGAAGGTTAAGAGATGGTTTGGAAATTAAATGAAAAGGGATATTTATAGGGTCTTGGGTTATTTTTTGGAAATCTTGGGAATTCTAGGGGTAAATGAGGCTTCAAAGGCTGGAATTGCTTGCTGCCACATGGCACAATTCAGATGGTTGGATCGATGGAAAAGGGTGTAATTTTGGCTAATGGTGAGGGCGGTGGTCTCTTTTCCCCTAGTAGCGCGTTTACCAAGAAGCTCCCTATGGAAGTTAGAGAATTGCTAAGTGGCGGTGTGTGCCACCCACCGAATGGATCTTCTCCATTTTCTGTAGGTGAGCTACTAGAGTGGTGTCTTACCCATATTTCCCTTGGTTTTCCCTTATTGTGGTTCCCAAGCATTGATGGGCTTGGGTATGGGCTTGAATCGCGCTTGGACTTGGGCCTAAATAGTTGGGTTTGGTTTTGGGCTGACTAGGTTAACTAAGTTTGACTTGGTTGGCTAGGTTGGACTGGGTTAAAGTGATTTTACCGGGTTGAATTGAGTTTACTGGATTCTCTGATTAGCTTGTTTGCCCTTGGGTGGGATGCATACAAATGCCCCGCTTTGGAAGAGGTTACACGCAAATGAATGCTAAAATGAGTAGACACCCCCACCCTCACTAGTTAGACTTAGATATGATCTGGATTCGTCGCCTTCTTTGGTGTATGTGTCAGCTGATTGTTTAGAACAAAGTAACTTGCACATATCACGAGGGTTTAAGGAAAACATTCCAATTGTCCTTATGCTTTTTGTGGTATTACTAGTCACAAATCGCAACCCTTTCGCCATGATTGGTACTAGCAATGAAATAAATTAAAAAGTAAGTCTCTGCGCTTTCTACAGTCTTACGAGGATCCTCCTATTGTTTGGATTTAAAATGTCTGTTGCTTCCGTGATCACCCTAGTAATACTTATTTTGCTTGATAGTCAAAGTAATTACTTGTCCCGCGCTTTGTGTGGCCTTACGAGAAACTCACTATGCCAACTTGGACTCGACTAAGTTTTGCAAGTATACATGACTAAGTATGTGTGGGTGAGATTTTTTCCATGTAACCTTCTATTTTCAACACTTAGGTTACAATTCGTCTTTTCCACCATTTTAAATGGTTTCTTTTGACTAAGACTTGGCCTATCATTTATCATTGCATTGAGCATTCAGTAAAATTGTTCTATCACTATAGCTCAGACTGGTAGTAGTTTGGTGTGCATACAAATCTTGATGCCTCTGAGAAAACCACAAGACATCAGAAAACCACAAGCCAAAGGTATAAAAGACCGTTTAATGCCTCGACTTCCTAACGCATTTACTTTGAAAATTCTTTTAAAAATTTTAAAAGTCCCTCCATCTTGGGGAGCAATACTCTGTGCATGTTTTAATAATGCCTAAATATTATATATTTATCCTCTCAATTGTACTAGTCCTTGTGCATTCAAAGGCTTAATTAATATAATTGTATACATCTTCTACATGCGAGGTACTTTGTGGACTAAGGTGGAATACATACTTAAAGAGAAAGAATTAAATCTCAAAAGAATTATATTAATGAAGGATTGAAGATTCGGAGCTTAACAATGAAGATTTAAAGTGTCAAAGATCAAGGAAAAATGAGTGGAGAGTGACTAGAAATCAAGATGCAAATGAACAGAAGAAATCTGCATATATTTGACTGATCGAAGTATGGTTCAACCGATTGAAGATGGTCGACATGTCGAGGACTATGATCTAGTAGTGTCGAAACACAATAACAATTCTCAAGATAAATTTTAGGACTTTCACCCAGTCGATGGAGGCTTTCGACTGATCGATGGAAATTCAAATTTATGTAAAAGTTGTTGAACACTTTTTACCAATTTCGACCAGTTGACAAACATGGTTGATAGGTCAACATGAGGAGAAAATTCAAAAGTTAGTTATTGGATAGTTTTGTGCAATTTTGATCGATGGGTTCAACCGATCAATGCGATAGGTCGACAGCGTGCGTAGTTGTATAAATTAAGTCGATTTGAAATTTTTCTTGATGGTTGCAAAAGTTGGAGTTCTAAACCTATTTAAAGGGGTCTTTTGCACATTCTCAAGCACATTCTAGGGCTTTGGAGAGAGACTAAGTACTGGTGGAGCTTATTCGGAACCATCATTCCTCCTTAATCCTTTGGTTTTAGTTTGCTTTACTAATTTTCTTTTTTATTTATGTTTAAAATGTTAGTCGTGTTTGGCTAATCTCTTAGCTAAGGGGTGAATCTTTGATAGATATTTGATATTTAAATTCATTTTCAATGAAATTTCTAAATTATTTATTTTGAATTATGATTGGATGTGATTGGATTCTTATTTATTTTCAATAAATAAAGTTGATTGATCTATTGTTACGTACGAATATATTGAGGCTTTCAATTCCTCCGATATAATTACCTAAATCTTCGTAAGAGATCAAGCCTATTATGATTTTAATATATTTTGGACGTTATGAGTGATTCTACTGTTTTATCTTCTTCTTAGAATAGATCGGAATCTAGTTCTAGTTGAATTATCAACTCAAGAATACAAATTAAGTCCAAATTTTATTAATTGGAGATTCCTTGATCCTTAGTTACTTTTTATTAATTGTTTAAATTCCTTCTACTTCGCTAGATTAAAAACCTAGACAAACCCAATTAGTTCTAAGTGTATTTTCACAAAAGTTCTTGTGGATCGACCTCAGTTTTACCGAGTTATTACTGCATCACAGCCCTACACTTGGGGCTTTCAGTCCTTGGGTTCGATCAAGTTTTTTGCATTGTTGTCGAGGATAATTATTCTGAGAATACTTAGGTTTATATTAGGAATAGTTATAGTTCTAACTTAGGGCTTTATTTTGGATTTTGATTTCAAAATTACTAGTTACATCTTTGCAAAATTTTTAGAACACTAACAACTTTCTTTGTTTTAATTTTACAGAATTCTCTAGCCCTAGTTCTTATAGATTGGTAATCTTGTTCGCCACTTCTTCTAGTTGCTTTCTTAATTGCTTTTTATTTAATTCAATTGCCTTTCATTGTAGGATTTAATTGTTTTAGGAGTATAACTTAGCTCTCTATACTTGGTTCATGTCTAAGTGGGTAAGGGACCATACACAATGACTTATAAGTGAAGGAGGTTTAGTTGACGGGCTCTCTGTTTACTAACGAGTTAGAAAATATCTGAGTACTCCTTAACCATCACAAACCATGACTATGCTATAGAATTAAATTCCCTTTAAAATATTATATCTTGTAAAGTAATTAGACCGCACATTATGCGGGCATAAATGGGTGTCTAACCTCTTCCTCTTCGATCATCGAGACTCTTACCCAAATCTAATAGCTACAAGCCAATCACATGAGTCATTTAGGTCAGGACATTTCACGATCTCCTAACCTTAAGGCAATTCCATGATTCTAGCCGCCCATGAATTTCATCAAGATTGATCAATCAGTGGTGACTCCAAAATTCCAAACATACCCTCACCTGGCTGCCTTTAAAGAAATTGCATAAGGAAATGAAAGGTAGCCTAATCAAACCACAAATACCTTGAGCTACCCCGAACAATGGCGTGGACGTGAGTATCCACCCTCTCTCCTCTCGATGGATTGTATTGTAATAGGGATCGAGCTCATGGGCAGTGTTCACAATGTAAACTTAAGGTTCAACCTATTGAACTTTAGATTTTTTCTTACAAACATAATATATATATATATATATATATATATATATAATATAGATATATATATATATATATATATATATATATATATATATATATATATATTAACACACGCACACACCCCCCCACACCCACCTCACGCTAGTAGAATTTCACCATCTATGGGTACTTGAACCCTTGACCAGGTGTTGAAACTCCAGAAAGTCTACCACCGGAGCAAGGGCAAGGACCGTCATAAAATATAATAATAATAATAATATAGTTGTTGTTGTTGTTTTCGAAAGTAATAGGTGCTAGATATTGCACCCACCTTTTATTGTTTATGAGGCCCATCATAATGTGTATATGAAATCCGCTTCCACAAAATAAATAAATAAATAAATAAATAAGAAGAAGAAGAAGAAGAAGAAGAAGATGTCACGTGATTCAAGTGAGCTATATCAATGGAAACAATTGGGAGAGCACCCACCTTTCATTTTACTTGGCTCATTATGATGAGCATCTGAAATCCCCTCCAATCATTATATGCCACACCAAGAGTTAGGCCCGAGGCCCAAAAAGTGGACCCATAAGTGATTCAAGTGGCCCATTTCATAGGAAATAGTTTAGAGGGTGTAGCTTCAATTGTACACTTTTTAATCATGAAGTCCACTTGAACTTAGGATTGTTGGGGGCCGTTGCACAAAACCTTAGGATCTAGCCTCCCAAAAACACCAAAATTATGGGATAATAAAGCAATGACACAAGAGATTTTTACGTGGAAAACCCTCAAAGAATTAAAAATTACCATGGGACCTACTCCAGAGCAACAATCCACTATGAAGTAGAACGTTACAACCGATCACAAGCACACCTCGCTTGGATCAAACCTTTTTCACTCACGTAGGAGTAGATGAACAATAAGAGAATAAAAGAAAAATGGAAAGATCTCACCGATCATGAAAACGTAGAAGCGCTGAGACGTCGACTGCAATTCTCCCTTCCACAAGCTTCCTCTCTCTCTCTCTCTCTCTCTCTCTCTCTCTCTCTCTCTCTTCTTCCTTTCTCTCTCTTCTCTCTCACCTTGGTCATGAAAAAATCCTCAGAATACCCTTTAATCAATCCCTAGAAAAGCCTTAGGGACCCTTATTTATAGTTTAAGCAACTCCCTTCCGCACCGTGGAGAAAACCACCTCAAAATTTTGCAGTTCGCACAAAATCCGGACATGAATCTGTGTAACCTCGACTAGTCGAGCAGAGTCCTCGACCGGTCGAGCGGCCCACTCGACCGGTCGAGCACATCCCTCGACTAGTCGAGCACCTCGAAAAAATTCAAACTAAACTCGCTGGAGTTTGAGTTGAGCCAGTCTTCGACTGGTCGACCAGCACCCTCGACTGGTCGAGCCATCATGAGGAGAAATCCTCATCAAATCTCCCCCTTTTTGACTTAGGAGGAATCCACATTCTTCAAGCCAGCCTGGTTTCTATAAACCTCAAACTTATCCTTGAGCAATGCCTTGGTCATCATGTCTAACCCATTATCGTTCGTGTGGACCTTCTTAAGCTGTAACACATTCTGTTACAAAGTATCCCTAATCCAGTGATACCGAATCTCTATGTGCTTTGACTTGGAGTGTTGACTTGGATTCTTGCTCAAGTGTATAACACTTTGACTATCGCAATAGACCACGTGTTACTCCTGCTTTAGGCTAAGTTCCTATAGGAACATCTTCATCCAAAGCATCTCTTTACATGCCTCTGTGACCACAATGTACTGGGCCTCTGTCGTCGACAATGCTACGACCTTCTGTAGCTTGCTCTGTTAAGAGATCGGTCCCCCTACAAACGTGAACATGAACGCCGATATAGACTTCCTAGAGTCTATGTCACCTGTCATATCTGCATCCGTGTAGCCCTCTAACACAGGTTTTCTATCATCATAGTATAGGCTCAACCTGGATGAGCCTCTTAGATACTGCAGTATCCACTTGACCGCTGCCCAATGTTCTTTGCCAGGATTGGCAAGATACCGGCTGATAACACTAACTGCATATGCTATGTTTAGGTGCGTACACACCATAACATACATCAAACTTCTTACTGCTGACGCGTAGGGTATCTTCTACATCTCATCCACCTCTACCTTCGTCTTGGGACACTGCTTGTCGCTCAATCTGAAGTAATCATCCAGTGGAGTACTGACCAGTTTCGCTGTATTTATATTGAACCGCTCCAGGACTTTCTCAACATACCGCTCTTGTGACAGCCAAAGCTTCCTGCTGCTTCTGTCACGAGTTATCTCCATTCCTAGGATCTGCTTAGCCAAGCCTAAGTCTTTCATCGCAAACGACTTGCCCAACTCCTGTTTCAGCCTGTCAATCTTCTTGATGTCTTTTCCTATGATGAGCATGTCGTCAACATATAACAGAAGAACTAAGAAATCACCTTCTGAGAACTTGTGCGTGAACACAGAGTGGTCCGACTCCATTCTGTCATACCCATGCTTCAACATAAATGAGTCAAACTTCTTGTACCATTGCCGTGGAGCTTGTTTTAACCCATACAAGCTCTTCCTTAGCCTACACACCATATGTTCTTTGCCCTTGACTTCGAACCACTCTGGTTGGTGCATGTAGATCTCTTCTTCCAGGTCACCATGGAGAAAGACAGTTTTAACATCTAACCGCTCTATCTCCAGATCCATGCTAGCCGTCAACCCAAGCAACACCCATATGGATATCATCTTCACCACTAGTGAGAATATCTCCTCGAAGTCTATACCTTTCCTCTAACTAAACCCTTTCACCATAAGTCTGGCCTTGAACATCATTTGCGAATTCTTCTGCTCAATCTTCTTTCTGAATACCCACTTGTTGCTTAGAGCCTTCTTGCCCTTAGGCAGTTTCACCATGTCATAGGTGTGGTTCTTATGCAAGGATTACATCTCCTCTCGCATATCTTTCAACCACTTTCCCTTATACTCGTTGGCTAGGCCTCAGAATAATCTTCTGGCTCTCCCCCATTAGTGAGCATAATGTACTCATGTGTTGAGTACCTCTTGGATGGTTGTCTATCCCTAGATGACCTCCTCACCTATAGCTCAACAAGTGGATCAGGTGGGGGCTGCTCCTCTAGTCCATCTTCTGTAGAAACTCCCTCGTCCTCTGCACCTTGTTGTACTCCCCCGTCATCAGGTACCACGAGAGGAAAAACTAGATCCATGTCCTCTAGCTCACCCGAACTAGGCTAGTTCTTCTCTGGCTTACAAATGTCTTCTATACATTGATCTCCAAAGAATACCTCATCTCTTCTCCTGACGAGCTTCTTCTCGATCGGAACCCACAATCTGTAGCCGAACTTTTCATCATCGTACCCCAAGAACACACACTGCCTAATCTTTATATCGAGCTTGGACCTCTCATCCTTTGGTACGTGAACGGATGTCATGCATCCAAACACCCTGAGATGACTGTACGATGGATGCAGTCCAGTCCACACCTTTTCAGGTACTTCTCCATTTAACGAAGCTGATGGAGACCTGTTTATCAAATACACTGCCGTGTGCATTGCTTCTACATAGAACGTCTTCGGCAATTTCGCATAGGATAACATGCATCTAATTCTCTCAACAATAGTACGATTCATTCCCCCAGCCACACCATTATGCTGGGGGGTCTTGGGAACCATCTATTCATGTCGTATACCCAGGGAGCCGCTCGACTAGTCGAGGGTCACTCGACTCAAAGTCCAGCGAACTCAGTTTTCTGGCATCGACCAGTCGAGGGCCTGGCTCAATCAGTCGAGTGAACAGTGCTCGACCAGTCGAGGCCCTGGCTCGACTAGTCGAGGGTTACACAGATTTGTACGGATTTAGTGCGGACTGCGTAAATTGGAGGCAGTTTCGCAGAGGTGCGAAAGGGAAGTTGCCTAAACTATAAATAAGGTCCCTAGGGCTTTTCTAGGATATTGAGAAGGGTATTCTAAGGGTTTTCATGACCAAGGTGAGAGAGAGAGAGAGAGAGAGAGAGAGAGAGAGAGAGAGAGAAAGGGAGAGAGAGGAAGCTTGTGGAAAAAAAATTCGCAGTCGACGTCTCAGCGCTTCCACGTCCTCATGATCGGTGAGATCTTTCCGTTTTTCTTTTATTCTCTTATTGTTCATCCACTCCTGCGTGAGTGAAGAAGGTTTGATCCAAGCGAGGTGTGCTTGTAATTGGTTGTAATGTTCTACTTCATAGTGGATTGTTGTTTTGGACTAGGTCCTGTGGTTTTTATCTCTTTAAGGGTTTTCCACATAAAAATCTCTTGTGTTTTGTGGTTTGTGATTTGATTTTGTTTCATTCCTTTATTTATCCCATAATTCTGGTGTTTTTGAGAGGATAGATCCTAAGGTTTTGTGCAATGGCTCCCAACAAAGTGGTATCAAAGCGTTCAAGTTGGAGTGGGATCAGTTCTGAATTATGGAAGGTGGTTCATCAAGGATGATCAGTCTCAATGGTTCTAACTGGAGCATATGTAAGGCTAAGATGGAGGACTTGCTTTATTGCAAGAACTTGTATTCTCCAATTCAAGGCATATCAGCAAAGTCAAAGGATATGTCAGATGATAATTAGAAGAACTTGGACCGAAAGGTGGTGGAGTTTATTAAACAATGGTTAGACGATTCCGTATTCCATCATGTGTCTACGGAGACCTCAGCCGCTACCCTATGGCTAAAATTACAAGGGCTGTATGAGAGGAAGACAACCGGGAATAAAAAATTTCTAATAAGATGACTTGTGAATCTAAAGTTCAAAGACGATGGTTCTATGGCTAAACACATGAATGAAGCCAACAATATATTGAACCAGCTCTCCGTTATGAAGATGGTCCTGGACGATGAATTACAGGCTTTGCTATTGCTTAGCTCATTGCCTAATAGTTGGGAGACATTAGTGGTATCTCTGAGTAACTCCGCGCCAAATAGAAAGGTGTCCATGGAACAGGTAACTAGTTGTCTCTTCAATGAGGAGACAAGGAGAAAATCTCAGGGGTCTACTCAGCAAGAGGCCCTTGTGATACAAGATCGAGAGAGAGGAAAGAACAGAAAGGGCGAGAAGGCCCGAGATAAATCAAGATGCAAGTCGAGTACCAGGAAGGATGTTGAATGTTGGAATTGTGGCAAGAAGGGCCACTACAAGCATGAATGTCGTAATAAGAAGAATGACAAGAAAGGAAAAGGAAAGGAGAATGGAGATGAATCAGATTCCACTACGGTCGCTTCAGATGACAACGTTGTAGTTATTCTTTCAACAGATCATGATGTTTGTCTCACGGCTACGAGTCAGGACACCGACTGGGTGATAGACTCGGGAGTCTCATTTCATGCAACTCCACTCAGGGACTTCTTCACAAACTACAAGTCAAGTGACTATGGGACCGTGAAGATGGAAAATTCTGGCATATCGAAGATCGTAGGGGTCGGTGATATTTATGTGAAGATCGATGTGGGATGCACATTGGCTCTTAAAGATGTGAGACATATCCTAGACCTTCGCCTCAACTAGATGTCGACAGGAAGGATGGATGATGATGGCTATGAAAGCCGATTTGTTCGTAGGCGTTGGAAGCTCATCAAGGGTTTGTTGATCGCAGCTAGGGGAAAGAATGTTGCACCCTTTACAAGGCAAGTGTAAGTATGTGCAAGGGTGAGTTGAACGCAACGGATGATTATGTGACACAAGCATCTAGGCCACATAAGTGAAAAAGGGCTTCAGTTACTAGCGAGGAAGTGACTCCTTCCAGACGTGACAGGTATACCACTCAAAACCTGTATTGATTGTTTATCAAGGAAATAGCATAGAGTTTCATTTGTTAAATCTGTTTCTCATATTAATAAAGTGCATGCATTAGATTTGGTTTATTTTGATGTTTGTGGTCCTATGAGGACAAAAACCTTGGGTGGGGCATTGCATTTTGTCACTTTTATAGATGATGCATCTAGGAGGGTTTGGGTTTATGCTTTGAAATCCAAGGACGTGGTCTTTGGTGTGTTTAAATTGTTTCATGCTATGGTCGAGAGAGAGACAGGTAGATCATTGAAGTACATCCGCACTGACAATGGTGGTGAATACATCGGTGACTTTCATGAGTATTGTAAATCCCTAGGTATATATGAATAGACGGTTCCCAAGAACCCCCCCCCCCCCCTCCAGCATAATGATGAGGCTGAGCGAATGAATCGCACCATTATAGAGAGAATCAGATGCATGTTATCCCATGCAAAGTTGCCCAAGATGTTTTGGGGAGAAGTAATCACTACCAAAAAAAGGGGCAAAGGATTCAGACCGTGTTACTTTTTTGCTACGGATATAAACCTTAGCTATATTTGCTACGGTTTTAATCTATAGCTAAACAGTGGATACGCCATTACTACCTAATAGTGTTGTAAGGGGCTCTTTGAGGCCTAAAAAAAAACTATATGCTCTATCTAAGTCGTCTATATATTTTTAAATATTACTTTAGACGTTGAAAAAAAAAATCAGCTAGATCTAAGGCTCAAGTGGACCACACGCCAAGAAACATTATAACTTGATTTACAGTTGCTTCTTATGGTGTGGTCCAGTTGAGCCTTAAATATACTTGAAAAATTGTTTTTTGAAGTAAAATAATTTATTAAAATTATATATCGGAATGGATTAATGAAACACATCATGGTGGACCCCATAGAGTCTCTAATCGAACCGTCCGTCAAAAAGCCCCAAAATTTGGGCGGGCGGTCTAAAACCATAAGCGCCAATCTTTCCATTTCTTCATCTCTCTCCGTTTCTCCTCTCTCTCGCCAGTCTCCCTCCGTCTCTCTCTCTCT
>JAJHSJ010001553.1:0-36290 GCA_021015155.1 Magnolia officinalis | reverse complement strand
TATACATATATATAACACCCGAAATAGGAAACTAATCACGTGATTATATAAAATTTTAGGTTAGTTAATAATGGTTTACAAGTTTAAGTCAACTTATATGTCTCTATGGATATTTATTTATTTTTTAGTTGAATGAGTAGTCTAGAACATCTTTGCTTATATAAGCACATTAAATGAATTGTAAACTACATTCTATTTAATAAATATCAATTTTAATTTCATTTTATTTTCTAGATTTTTTTTTCTACTTGTAAATTCAAGGATTATATTAAAGGAAAAAAATGGTGATTTTTTTCTCCTTTATCACCCCGCTCATTTGATAGGTTGTATGGGAGCATTCAAGCCATGGTTGTTGGAAAATGCTCCTTGTGTGTGTAAGTAGGGCCCATGGTTAGTAATCCAAACCATTGATATGATGTGTCTTGTTGGCAATTGCCCATGCAACTAGAATCCTTAGGATGTGAGATTCGATCCATAAGATATTTAGCATTTGTTTGGTTGGATATGAAATTTCATAGCCACTCATTGAAGAGGTATAATTTCGGACGATTTAGGTGCATGTTCCATCTGTAACGACACCCATCAAATAAATGGTATGGATGTATGAAACATGGTCCTACTCATATCAACTTAAAGTCAAAGAGATATCATACTAATATCTGTCAAGAATATGTCTAATTCTAGAAGGGAAGATTACTATAGTTACATAACTCATTTATAATTAAAGGAAATTTGGAGAATCCTCTCATGTTTTCTTAATATATTTTCTTTATCCCAATATTGCTTATATAAGAAAAATATAATGAGAATACATGGAAAGAAATCAATGAATATGCATGGAGAGAGAATAATCAGAGCAACTAATGAAAAAAGAAGAATAATAAGACAATCAATGATTTCTCTATCACAATTATCACCCATCCTCAAACTAATGTGAGTGATTAACAAGCAACAATTTATTAATAAGAAAAGAATATCTAGCAATCATCATAATCTTCGTAAGAATATATGCAATCAATATTGAAACGTCACGTGTAGAAGAGAAATAATCTCATACTAAAAGTTCTCTTGATGGTTGATGAGATCTATTGTAGAAGACGGCTCGATGGTTGGTTTTTGCAAACTAAATGAGACGGTGGTGAAGGACAACTTTTGCAATGATGACAAAACGATGTTGAAATATGATATAGGGGAGGATGTGATGAGGTCAATCACCATCTTCCTCACTTGATAAACACTTTTAATATATAAGATACTCTTAAATCTACAAGAGAAAAAATCTCGAATCCATGAGAACAGATAGAATTTTCTATTCTAAAAAATTAAATTAATAGCTTAATGGATAGATTGATTGATTATCAAATAAGCAAGTTTATCATCCTTAAATAACCCTATACAAACTCTAAAACACAATCAAAAGAGTCCTAATTAAATAAGGAAATAAATTTTGGAAAATATGCAAATTTCCTCGTCCATCAACATGTTGAAATAGCTCAAAAACGTCGAGAGACTAAAACTGAAAAATCTGTTAATTTCGACTGATCTGTCGACTTTTCGAACAATATTTGGACCTGTTAACAGATCTGTCGACCTATCAAAACTAGCAAAAATCAGCCGACAAATAATCTGAAATTTCTAGCAGTATTTTGACCTATCGAATTGTCGAGCTATGCTGAATTTTGTCAATTTTTTGCTTGGGCTTCTTCCGGTCCATGTGCATTAAGAACGTGCTTGATATACGTCATACATCAAAATAGAGGATCATTGTTGAATATTAATTGAGATGCAACGGTGATTTTGAAAATGGTAGTGGCTCCTCAAACACATATAAATGACCTAAATTAGTTCTAATACCATGATAACTTGAGATTATTTAAAGAATTCTCCAATTAATTAATTAATTATATGTACGTTTGTTTATTCCAATAGAGTTTGTGTACAAAAACAATGAAAATACATGAAAAGAAATCAATATATATATATATATATAGTATATATATATATATATATATATTATATATATATATATATTATATATATATTATATATATATATGGAAGGAAAATTAATTAAGATACTCATGACAATTAATGGATTCTCCATCACAATTATCAATCCAACCACAAGATGATCAAGTGGCCACATTTTTTAAATCTTTAGGTTGTTTTCTCTTGAAGCACCATTATCGGTCTAAAACTTTTTTAATATTTTGGTTAATTGCTTCTCCATCCTCTCACTTACATGACAATTATAGATATACCCCCTCCACACACACCACTTCAAATTCTCATGAGTCTACCACTGAGACATAAGAGGGACCCCTTTCCTCAATCAATTGATTATACATTCCTCTTAACAAAGATTATTGTCTATTAGCACCATTATCTTGGAATAAATTACTATTTTATACCTATCTCATTGCCAACTAGTTTTAAGTGTGTGTGAGGCTTGCCTTAGTGTAACGCCCTAGAAATCGGGGACCGTGCATACACTCGACTCCCGATTTTCCGGGGTCACTTATAACCGATTTTCATTAATATGCGTTTAATTTGATTTAAATGTGCAGCCTGGAATTTTCTAGAACATGAAACACAACCACACAAGTCTACTGAAATGAAAAGATCAAATATATACAGGTCCAAAAGAATGTAAATGGGTCGCACAAGGCGTCGCCTAGCAAAATCACAAAAAGAATACTATGTCCAAAAAGAATATAAGATTGAGTCTGCGACTCAACGATCTAAATTCCACCCGTCAAGCCAATAGAAAGTCGTCCATCAACTGAAAGTAGGACAGCTCGTCCTCCTCGTCTAAGCTTGCATCGACAAGCTCCTTGAACTCCTCGTCACCTACAACTATGGAAGAGTCTGGTTGGTGTTTTAAAACACCATCCCAGAGTGGGAGTGAGTTATCAACTCAGTGGGTATTATTAGTCTTAAGTTGTAACAAGCATCAGTTATATTACGAATTTAATGAAAAACAATCATCACAAACACCTGACTAATCTTATTAATGCGCATGCACGACGGATGATATGATGCATGCCCTCGCCATAACACTCCCTCGAGCGACTCCATCTAACGATCGCGTATGACCAACACTCCATCAAAGTGACTTCGACTGCCGAGTCACCACCCTAACTAGTGCGATGCAATGCGATCGTGTTAGCTGAGTTCTTAGTTAAGTCCATTCATCCAGCAGGTTGGGGAATCTGATACACCCCATGTATCAATGCCCTTAGCTGGTTGCAAGGCCAAGACCCCCCAATGTGTGAGGCCAAGACCCCGCGATTCTTGATCCCGTCGGGTTCCCCATCACTGACTTCAAGCACATGGGGAGTGATGAGAAAAAAAGGATCGCTCGAGGTCACTACGGGGAGGCGCGTCACCCCAACGTAGGCCGATAGCTCAGAAACAATGTCTCATTCCACCATGCCCGGCTCACGAGGCGGTGGATCGATTTCAATCTGGCTAATGATGAGCTACAATAGTTGTAGGGTGTTTCAAGTTCCATACATATATGAGCAAACAAGGTTAACGAACAAGGTGGTCAGTAAGTAGGCTAGACTGCACGAGTCAGGTGAGCACGTGGCGAGCGACATCGGGTACAAGGGACCAATGTAGTCTAACTACTGCCACCCGTACTCACCCGCCCAAACCCACGAGTTTAGCCCTAACATAGTCCTACCGATGGGACTACCGTCACTCCTCATGTTCCTGACCAACCCTAAGGGCTTGAGGACGATTCATAACATGCCAACCATCAAGGATATCAACTAGCATGACAATATCATGTTTGCATACATCTCCACATACGATTTCAAATACTTCTAACAAGTAAGCTACATCATCATGAACAAGGTGTCTATGAGTGGTGTGGATTTGGGGAGGAAGTTAGGCACTTTGTACACCTTAAGGAATCAAATACACAAGAGTAAAGAATCATGCACAACATGAAGCAACACATATGAGAAGAAATCAACAAACATAAGCATGTAATCATCCATATACTAAATCATGTGAGAGATAAGATCAACATCAAATGAGAACTAAGCATGCAATCCATACAATTCCAACAAACATACCATTCCTAGGTTTCCTCTAGATTCTTCAATTCAACATTCCAACAAACAAAATCATTAAACTCTTACTATAATTGGTGTTAGGCCACCTAAGGATAATGGTCCACACCTATGGATCGTTGGAGACTTGAAAAACGACCTAGGAATGAGGGCTTTGAGGTCGGATGGCCGGAATTCCTAAAGAAAGCACTTGCATGTTAGAAATCCATGTCAATCCCTTCTCAACACATGGGTTTCAAGAAAAATGGATGATAGATTTACCTAGATGATCAACGGACGAATGGGCGGTCGTGGAGAAGGGTTTCTCCTTTGAGAAGAGGTAGGAAGTTGTGGGGTTTGATTTCCTTGGGTCCCACCTCGATCTAAGGTCCACCTAGCTCTCCTTCACACTTTCTTTCTCTCCTCTTTGCTCTCTTTCCCTCCCTTTTCTCTCTTTGGTGGTTGTGGTAAAGGAGGGGATTATGAGAGAGTTAGGGCTTATTTCCTAGACTTGGGTCTTTTGGACTTAAGTTTTCACAAATTTCCAAAATAGCCCTCTACGACTCTGTAACGACCTGTAAATTTTCGTACATTAGGTCGAGTACCACCTCGACCAGAATCACATAGGATTAAATCCCTTAGAAATTTAACAAAGTTAACTAAGTACTAAACTCGGTTAGCCATGAAATCCGTTGGGATCGCTTTAAATACGATCTGCAAGACCCAAAACTTGCAGAATTAGTGACTCTAGGTTACCCTAAAGTCTAGAGCCAAACTCATTACCCGGCTGCTCTCGGGAATGAAACGAAACTTCGTATTGGGTCTAGATCGCACATCGGGAGTCCGATTAACACGAAGCTAAGGAACCAAGACCGCCCCACTGGGCTTGACAATCATCTCAAAAATCAGATGATTCCGATGTCCCACGGCCATTCTTTTCACTCCGGAGCGAGGGAGTGTGAAAAACACTATTTCCATCCAAATAAAAATATCTGGAATAGTGATCTGGCATCTTTCGGTTGTGCGTCAGTATTAAGCAACCTGACCGTCGGAATCAGACCAAATTACACCCTCGGATTAAGAAAAATTTCAGGAACATTTACATGTACTCAGAATTTCTGATCGTGGCCCACTGACCGTTGAACTGAAAGTGGTCCGCCACGTGCGATCTGGGAATCCGATCGAGTCGAAAACGTAATCCCACGTGGATCCATAGATATTAAGCTTAAGTCTGACGTTTAGCTCAAGGAGGGCCACCAGAACATCCCTTTTGAGCTTGGAAAGTGGCGAACTACCTATATATGCAGCTACCCTTGAACCTGAGTCTATTTTGGACATGATTTTGGCTATAAAAGGGGCTTAGAACAGCCCCTCTCACAGCCATACGAATTTGGGAGCAAACCCTTAGAGAGAGAGAGAGAAAAGAGAGAGAAAGGCTTGAAGATCGAAGCCGATCTTCCTCCTGCTGCTTCCACTCATCCCACGGCCTACACCGCCTTATTCCAGGGGTTTTCCCGGCGGTGTCCATCCCATTTGAAGGTAAGAAACCCTAACCCTAGGTCTGATTTGAGGTTGGATAGTGGTAGGTTATGCAAGGGCTAATCGGTTCCGCTCTTTAGGCTAGGAAACTCCCGTATAGGGAAGCTCCAACACTCTTGCTGATTCGTTGGAATTCCAAGGGCTGAGGTGAGGACTTTAAGTGTATAAGTTACGGTTTTCAACGCTTTCAATGTCAGATAATGATAGATTCATGATCTGCATGCAAATGCACATGTACAAAGTGCTTTCCGTTTCCTGTTTCGATTAGCGATAAAGAATATGGAATTTCACATACTCTAGATATACGTAGAGATACCGTATACGTATTTTTGTTGGGAAAATGTTTGACATGTTTATTTGATGTTTGATTATATCATGTGTGGATAAAATGCTAGTTTGGCGAAAGGGATTGCAAAAATACATGTTCATGTGTAAATGTTATGTATGTTGAAATTGCGTATTCTAGAAATTCCGCATACGTGCGGATTTTGGAAATGTAATTGTAATGATTATTTGCTGTATGATTACGATATACACGGGAAAAATACTCTCGTGGTGAAGGGACAGCCCTAACACGAACTTGGCTAACATACGTCATGTATGTTGGAATAGTGTATTCTAAGTGTTTGTGCAAATGCTTGTATGTGTACATGTGTATGTACTAGTGCCTTAAATAGGAGCTGATATGGGATTTCCGACTCCCTTAGAGACATGTAGGATCCCCTCCATGCGGTGGTTCACCGCAACCTCTCACTTGTAATGCGCACACAATTGTATCCCTATGGGGATAGTGTTTTATCACATGCCTTACAACATGCTTTACAACATGCATTGCAACATGCTTTACTTCATGTTTTACTTCACGCTTTATAACATGCCTACTAACATGCTTGTATTGCTTGTTTATCATGCTTTACTTCACATGCTATCAATGAATACTGTTTGAGTTTGGGACTATGTATATAATCCAAACATTCGGTACCAGACTTGCGATTGTGGCTGAGATTCATGTCGCCACAAAGGACGTGTCTGGCGAACCCGAGTCGTACTTCGGTTGGCGATAGTGGTTGGCCACACGGAGTGCTTTTGCGCTCAATATCGCTCAACTTGTGGTGCGCTCGAGCTAGTCAGGCTCGTCAAGTAAACCGAAGTGTACTATGTGTTCACCCTGTTTGGTCGCTACTGCTTGAACCTAGGGTACCAAACTTACCAGTGGCGATCCCCGTTTAACCATGGTACCTAGTCCGCTAAGTCGCATGAGCCGGGCATGGTGGTATGGGACACCGTGGTCGAGCTGTCGGCCTACGCTGGGGCCATGTGCCTCCCCGTAGTGACTATTGCGCAACCAACTCGTGAGCCGAATATGGTGGTATGGGACACTGTATTCGAGCTGTCGATACTTCGGCGAGAGCCGAGTACGGTGAGATCTGTGCTCGTGCTGACGGGCGACGAGTCCTCGGTGGTA
The DNA here is from genome assembly GCA_021015155.1 of Magnolia officinalis. Taxonomy (NCBI): domain Eukaryota; kingdom Viridiplantae; phylum Streptophyta; class Magnoliopsida; order Magnoliales; family Magnoliaceae; genus Magnolia; species Magnolia officinalis. Next base: position 29,226 of record JAJHSJ010001553.1, on the reverse strand, counting down.
TCATCGAGTATACTCCAAGGGTCTGTGATTGGCGATGAGTCTTTCACAGCAACTAGAGTGTGAGTTGAGCCGAGAACGGTGAGATCTGTACTTGAGCTGACGGCTAGTGATTGAGCCGAGTACGGTGAGACCTGTACTCGAGCTGACGGCCAGCAATTGAGCCGCATACGGTGAGATCTGTATCCGCGCTGACGGGTGACGAGCCCTTTGCGATGCCTTCACTACGCTTCTCAAACTATAATATCGTATGAGAATAACTAGGATTGACGACCCTAGAATGGATCATGTTGGGAATGATACAAGGGAGGTACCTTAGTTTCCCAATGCTACTGATTGAAATGGACTAATAAAACTTGGTAATCATGAGCATCATCGCACCGCATGTGCTTTGTAGATGTAGCGCACTGAGGGAGTAAGCATTCGCGAACGTAAGATGATGTCGCTTGAGGGTGGTTTGGCAAGGGCATACAACATTATGTCATATCATTTTTGCACTTAACAAGAGTAGTTAGAAATGCTTGATTTGTACTGCGTTATCATTACTGCTTGATTGATTTAATAACATGTTAACTTATGCTTTATTGTTCCACTGAGTTAGCTACTCACTCCCACGTTACGGGACGGTGTTTGCAACACCCACCAGACTCTGTCGCAGGTGTAGATGGCGCCTTGGTTCAGGAGCCAGAGCCCGACTTTGATGAGGACCAGGAGGAGTTCTCCTTCATGCAGTACTCTGACGGCTTCGCTTAGGCCGGCTGCATCGCGGGATTCTCAGGGCCTCTTTTGAGGATTGTATTTTGGGTTTTGACTTAAAAACAATACATGTATATTGGTGCTCAGCTAGTACTTATACTCTGGAGTTCAGAAAATTTTGTTACTTTACATACTTGAATATAAAGTTTCAGTCTTCCGCTTGCTTTTATATACAATTGAACTGGAGTATGAATTACTGTTTTGGTTTAATCTCATTCATGTTTATTGCGCTAACTCAGACAACATTTAACCAACATTGTGTATGTTGCATAAGTGATGCGTTGGAACTCGGGTGTTGAGTTCATACTCGACCCCCGAATTTCAGGGCGTTACAGACTCCCTATTGGTGTTGGGGTGGCCATAACACCCCTCTGGCCACCAAATTTGGTGTGTAGGTGATTCATAGCCCGATGAGAAGCCATGCAAAGTTTGAGAACAAATGGACGAGCGAATATGGGGTTTGATCATACGGTTCTTATCTTTAAATGGCCCTGTGAGGTCCATCTCGGTGATTAGAGTGGTTCTGGTAGCCCTATGGTCATGAAACTTACTGGATAGGTGATCCATGACCCGATGAAGTGTCATGCAAAATTTGAGAACGATCGGATATGGGGTTTGGTCGTATGGGTCCGATTTGAGACCAACGATCACCGTACCATGATCGGGTCCCAGATTTTGTGGATGGGCGTAAGAAAATACATTAGACCTTCACCGTAAATTTAGAAGAAATCCGACGGCTGAAATGCTTGGAATCTCAGTTTCATTTACAAGTGTCAGATTTCAACTCTGGCCTTGGGTGGGGTTGCATTTGACAAGTGCCGCGGGAACGGCACGGATAATTTACTTCTGGGTGTCCAATGAGTCCGTGGTCTGCGATAGACCATAAGCCCAGTGAGATCTATGGTTTTCTAAAGTTTTATAATTTTCTGACCTTCCCACGTCGCGGTATAGCTCGTACGGGCTGTTCTAAGTGCAAACGAGTCATCTGGCTTGATGGCCCGCACTCGGTCCTATCATGACTTGTCTGGTCTACTCTAATGAGTTAATCTTAGGTTAATTAACTTGTGGTACCCCACCACGAGTGGTTTAAACGAATGGTCCTGCGGCAAATCCTACGTGGACGCTCCAGGACACTGTGCTAGTTGGACGGGACGTTACACTTAGTGTATGTCATCCAATTCGGTCAACTAAGTCAGTCCATTGTGAAAATGGGATGACCAATTTAGGTTGATCGGGTGGGGCCATCGTGTGAATTAGAAATTTTTTGAATGGTTGTTAATTATTTTTATGGTGTTGCCCGCCTAATAATTGGATGACATGGTTTCTCTGCGTCCAACTTTTATAAAGGAGCAACTTTACTGGACAGGATGAATGTCCTACGTACAACTTGGTGTGCCCCAGATGCTGCTAATTGTATGATCTCTTCTGAAGGGCTGTATACATGTAGCAAGTGTCTTTTCATGGGTAAAATCTAAGTAGTTTATTAGCTTTTATGGGTAAAATCTTGCCATGCATTATTCACTCGCACTCTATGAAAAGTAATTGTCGGTAACATTGTTTCCACTCAATTTTATTTTGGACTATTATAGATACCTCCTTTATTTTCAAAGAGTCATTGCATAATCCCTAAATGAGTAAACATCATCTACTAGCCCGTTATCTTTAAACAATTGAATCTCTCTCTCAGTAAACCATACCTGACAAGAGGGCCCCACCTTACATGGGTGCCATGTTGGCACATTTACTAGTTTTTATATTTCTCTTTATTGGTGGAAATCATTTATATGCGATGGCAAATAACCTAGTTAGTAGAAATGCAAATTGGTTGGGTTGCGTCAGGTTAACTCAAGTCAGACCGTATCCACGGAGGTCCCAACTCACAACCTTACCAAAACTAAATTCCAACCCAAGGTGCCAAACTCAAAATCAGCTGTATTCAATCTAACCCAACTGACCTAACCTAACTACATTTGATTATTCTCAACCCAATCAATTTTGTTTAACCCTAACCCATTTCAATTTTGACAACCTAGGTTGGATCAAGAGGGTTTCCCATTGATCTAAACTTAAGTTCAGTCTGATGTAAAGCGGGCTGCAGGCCTATACTTGACATAAATGGGCCAAAAGAAGCCTAAATGGAAGTGGATGTAATTCGTTAGATTCAAGCTCAGTCCTGCCTGCGGCATGACATAAGTGGGTCCCAAGCGTGTTCGAATTGATGAAACTCATTTTGGATAGGGAAAAATTGACGTTCAAAGTGCAAAATGTAAATCGATTATAACTTTTGATTCGGGTATTGCTACGGGGTGCACAAGTTATGAATTTTAACTAGAATATGTCATCTAAGGCCAACCTACCCTAATAAGCAGGTTGCGTCGCTCCGTTTGATAAGAAAATGATTCATACTAATTCAAAATTGCACGTAGATTAAGGAAAGACTTACTATTTTTAGTAAGTTTTAAGCCGGGTGTATCTCCGCTGGCTTCTTATAATTTGTTTCTTATCATACTAGGAATCATTTGGTAAAATTAAATTAGTATTTTCTATTTTTAACAAAATTTATAATTTTAAGTAAGTTTCAGTTTAGTCGCATTATGACTCTTAATTAGGGTTTGTGTTTTATTATTTAAAGCATTGTAATTTTATTTTAAAAATACTTGTTAATAAAATATTTTAATTTCTCTTTTCTCTCTTGCAAATTCAAAAGCCATTACACCTCATGCAATCAAGGATCATGTCACGTCACGTAGAGGAGAGACGGTGTTTTTCCTATATTCGCGTTGCACCCCTTTCCTATGACACAGCCTTACTAATGGGAATTAGGTCCATTTAACTTAGCTAGCCCTTGCTAAAATGGTTGCCTTCCCATGTGAAAACTTGGCACACGTGTTTAAAGTCTAAACCGATGCCTGGCCAATCAAGTAGAAACCCTATCATGAAAGTCAGTCAAAATCGATCATTAGGTGGGTCACACATGTTCATTGAATATGAACTTTCGGTCAGATTTGCAGGATATTTCTACGAAGGAAAGTGCATAGTGATCTCTCTCGGATGAGCAGCTTGGATCCTACATACGTGTGACATGTTAGAACGTGTAAGGTCCATGCTCCTTTGAAAGTGCACCTGCTTGAGTGCACTTTCCGTTCATGAAAAGTCAAAAAAAAGGGACCCCACCCCTTTCATATCCAAAGCTTTGAACAATCGTCAATAAAGCAAGGCAAGAAAAAGTTGACAGGTTTGAGCGACTGAAAGAACATGACTGGACGTGAGCGGACGTGATATTCCTGTGACATTGTTGAATGGAACCAGGGAAACCAAAATCTCTGTGGGGTCCACCATGTTGTGTGTGTGCGAAATCCACTCCGTCCATTTACTGATTCAGCTTGTTCTAGGCGTGAAATAAAAAAATCAGAGTGACCCAAAATTCAAGTGGGCCACAGCACGGGAAAAGTGAGGATGAGATTGCCCATCATTGAAACCTTCTTTGGATCCACCGTGATGTTTTTATGCCATCCAAACCGTTCATAATGTGAATCCCACCCGGATGAAGGGAAAAACAGAATATCAGCTTGATCTAAAACTTCAGCAGACCTCAAGGGATGTTATATTGGGAGTAGTCCCCATCCCCAGTTTTCACAGTAGTGTGGATCAGTCTTAAATTTTTTCTTACGACCTAAAATTAGATGGAGTAAATGATGGATGGAGTCGATGTCACCCAAAGATCGTGGTGAGTCCCACGGAGCCTTTCATTGGAAAGACTTCCTAAGTCAACTGTTGTAGGATTCCTGTCACCTGTTCGGAGCATTAAAGAAAACTTGCATGCAAGCATTCGTTTTGGACCAACGATGTGTGTAGTACCCAGACCGTATCTACGCCATGCATTCGTTTTTCCAACTCATTTTATGGCATGAGACCGAAAATAAATCAAATACAAATCTTAAGTGGACCACATCATAGGAAACAGTGGTGAGTGACTATTAAAAACTTTTTGTTGGTCACAAAAGTTTTGGACCAAGCTGATATTTGTATTTTCGGTGCATCTAGGTTTATGTAACCTCATGGACAAGTTATATGGTAAATAAATATCAGTGGACCCTAGGAAGTTTTCAATGGTGGGCATTCAATGACCACTGTTTTCTGTGGTGTGGTCCACCTGAGATTTGTATATGGCTCATGTTTTTTACTCATGCCATTGAATGAGTTAGCAAAATGAACAGATGTAGTAGATATACAGCGTATACAACAGGGTGTGCCCACAAGCAAGGTACGACTTACTTCCTTGGCCCTGGTCAAGCACCAAAAGATGCAAAATATATATATTGGCAAAAATTTGGTATGCAAGTCCCATTAAATAGTGAGTGCCATACACATATGTTTCCATTGTGCTGTATTCTATCTATGGCCACTTTTGAAATAGTCAATGGGAAAAGGACATCTGTTCTTGTTCCCGATAGAAATAACTTGTAAATTTATTTTTTTTTAGAGATATTTAAAGTGTTTTTCATATAAATATAGTTGGTATTGAGTTGAATGATGCTACATCCTTTGACGACGAGGCACGACTGAGAAGCTTAAAAATGAAAAGTGATCCAGCAAAATAGATTGATTAGAGGTACATGAAGTGATATAAATATATGAAAAATCAATATGTTAAGGATTTAACTTTTAAAAGGGTTGAAATGAAAAAGAAAAATGTCTTGAAATAAATTCAAAAAATATTTATAAATAATAAGAGCGAAAGAAACTGTTTCATATTAATTTAATCCACAAATCAAATTATATTTTCTTATTACATCTTAATTCTAACTTAGGAGTAGTGATAATCATTAGTTATAATTTAATAGTAGTAATCCAAGTTTAATTATGCTTTTGTGTTGGACTATGCCTAGTATTAATATAATTACTTCATCTTTTAAAAATACATCTTATCATTGCTCCCTTATAATATAAGGTAAGTATTTATGTTTTGTTTGATTGTTTTTGTTTATAAAAGTTATTTCATTAAGAAGAAGGAAAGGTATAACTTATTTTCGAATGAAGATCTCTCCTATATAACAATCACAGTACTCTCTTCCAATTATATTGTGAGTGGCTGAATAGGTAGCTGATCTTCTTAAAGTCTTGGTCATATACTTAGAACCAAGTAGTTTGGTTCTAACCAAGCTGCACAACTTTTCCTGGCATGCTTGCATAAGTCACACGTGACCCAATCAAACTGAAAGCCAACACATTGCATGTGCCATATGACATGTGTAAGATCTGAGCTAGATAGGGTCCTTGCTCTTATCCGGGCGGTAGACTCTCTGGAGTTTCAACACCGGGTGAAGGGTCCGAGTACCCACCGTGGTGAATCAACGGCGTGCGTGTGTGGGTGTGTGTGCGTGTGTAAGAAAAGAAAAAAAAAAAAAAAAGTGAGATCTGAGATAGATACAGTATCCAGATATTCTGCCATCAAAATCTGTCCATTTCACTCCTTAGGTGGGCCACAAAGTTTCTAACTTTTATGCTGTGGCCCACCTAAAAAGTGAAATTGTCTTAGGCACCGATGTAATAAGCATTACTCCAACCTTAAGGAAAACCCGACCCCACAAACGTGTTTCATATTCACACGTGGGAATGTAGAGAACTTCACATGTGTTGAATTACTCTGCAAACGTCTCTCTCTCTCTCTCATTAATTTCCATTAATTTACTGTGCGTGTCTTTAATGAGATTAAGCAAAGACTAGAAATCATTACAATAGCCTTTAATGATATTTAGGATTTGTTAAGTCCACACGCGTGTACATGTTAGATATTGCACGCGCCACCGCATGTGGCATTCCACACGCAGGCATGTGTAATATCTAAGCCATCCATCAGAAGGTTACCACTATGTAGATTTCACTACTCCGGTGGGACATAGTTTAATGAGTAAATCTACGGTTGTGAAAGGATAGACCTAAGTTTTCTAGGCCGTCCACTTGTTCATATTCTCATGGCACACCTTTTGAGTTGACCACCTTTATCTTTTGCTGGTGCCATCTACATGGCTATGTCCACATGATGGATGGCTGATATTTAACATGTGTGACATGATGGCACATGTGGTAGCGTGTGCATTAGATGATTTGTACACGCGTGTAGGGTCTGATATTTATTAAAGGAGATATGAAATCTAATGCCCTTATGCTCATTTAATAAGTGTGGCGCCATAAGTTGTACTCTTAAATGCTGGCCCAAGGTCATATCTAGTAAAATCAATCATCAATGCTGCAGTGTTCTTGTGGGCCCCACTACTGCTTGCTGTGATGGGGTCCACTTGAGCTCTGGATGTACCTCATTCTTTGGTTCATGCCCTAAAATAATCTCTCTAAATGAATGTACGGTGTGGATACAACGGAAACGGATTGGCTACTCTCAATAGCACCGGCCCGTGGCTGGTGGTCGGTGCTCTGTGGGTCCCACCATGATATATGTGTTTCATCCATTATGTTCATCCATTTTTATAGATTATTTTAGGGCTTTATGAAAAAAATGAGAGGGATGTAAATATCAGGTGGACCACACCACAGGAAAACAATAGTGATTGGATATCCGCCATTAAAATCCTCCTAAGGCCCACTGTACTGTTTATTTGACATCAATCTGTTGATTAGGTCTTACAGACCTAGATGAAGGTAAAAACCAAAGATAATCTTGATCCAAAACTTTCTGGCCCCTTAAAAGTTTTTAATGGTGGACGTTCATTCAACACTGTTTCTTGTAATGTGGTCCACTTGATAATGGTGTATACCTCAGTTTTGGTTTCATATTGTAAATTGATCTCGAAAAATATATGGATGGCATGGATGAAACAATTACATCATTTTGGGGCCCACAAAGCACCAACGATCAGCCATTGGCTGTGGTAGGGGAGTAACCAATCTGTTTTCGGATACAACAGATACTTCAGGATAAGGCCAACGGAAATTATCCGTAGCTAATCCAATCGGCGTGATTCCCTACTGAAGTGATGTCACCAAGTTCCGTGGGCCCCACGTGTTGTATCCACACGGTCCATCCATTTGGATAGATCATTTTAGGGTGTGAGCCGAAGAATGAGGCATATCCAAATCTCAATTGGACCCCACCACAACAAACAGTGGAGATTAAACGCCTACCATTAAAAACTTCTAGGGATTACGGAAGTTTTCGATGAAGTTGATATTTGTGGTCTACCTTTGTTCATTTCTGTGTGAACTTGTGAATAGGCTGGATCTCAAATAAACATCACGGTCGACCCTAGAAAGATTTCAACGGTGGGAGTCACTCTCTCCACTGTTTTCTATGGTCGGTCCAATCGAGCTTTGGATCTTACTCGTTCTTTGGCTCATGCCCTAAAATGATCTCTCCAAATAGATGGACAGTGTGGATTCAACACATACATCATGGTGGGGCCCACAGAACTTGGTTAGTAACTTAGGCCTCATGTGCAAGGATACTGGGTGGGGCCCACTGCAATGTACGTTAGAAATCCATTCCGTACATACGTTTTGCGAGATCATTTCAGGACGTGTGACAAAAAATGAGGTGGATAAAAACTCAAGTGGGTCAAACGAAAGGGGAAATTGGGGAAAAAAATTCCACTGTTTAAACCTTTATGGGCTACACCTTGATGTTTATATTCTATCCAACCCGTTTATAAGGTCATTACCAATGAGATGAAGTGAAAAAAAAAAAAAAAAAAAAAGCCTGATGGAAAACTTTTATGGCCATAAGAATGCTTCAACGGTGCTCTCTAAATTCCCACTGTTTCATCGCGTGTGGCCCATTTGAGTATTGGATACCCCTTATTTATGGTCTCACGTACTAAAATGATCTCTCAAAATGGATGGACGGGGTGGATTTCTCAAAAACAACTCTATGGGCCCCACCCAACATGCTTGTGCAGGAACTTCCTGCGAAAGGCTTTGGCGGGAATTCCGCGTACTGTCTTTTCTGATTGGGTGGTTCTTTTTAAATGGCCCACTTTGGTAACTTCACGGGGCTAAAAACAGGAAACAGATTGGCTACTTCCCCCGACACCAGCCCCGTGGCTGGTGGTCGGTGCTCTGTGGTCCCCTCCATGATGTATGTCCTTCATTCATTCCCTTCATCCATTTTTAAAGATTATTTTAGGGCTTTATCCTGAAAATAAGAGGGATATAAATCTTAGGTGGACCACACCACAGGAAAATAATAGTGATTGGATATCCATCATTTAAATCCTCCTAAGGCCTACTATACTGTTTATCAGACATCCAATCTGTTGATTAGGTTATAAATACCCAGATGAAGGGAAAAAGCAAATATCAGCTTCATCCAATACTTTTATGGCTCCCAAAAAGCTTTTAATGGTCAACGTTCATTCAACACTGTTTCCTGTAATGTAGTTCAATTGAGATTTGGATATACCTCATTTTTGTATAATACTGTAAAATGATCAAAAAATATATGGACGGCATGGATGAAACACATGCATCATGGTGGGGCCCATAGAGCACCGAACACCAGCCATTGGGTGGTGGCAGGGGGAGTAGCCAATCAAGTAATTAGAAAAATGCTTCAGTGCTCTCAGACCCTTATAAGTTATGGTACACCTAGTCGCATCTGTTCATGTGTACAGTACAATCAATAGATCTCAACGGTCCATTAAGTACAGAACAAATCTCTTATTCTTCCATGCAAAAACCACATTAACTGATGATCCAATCATCCCTCATCAGGACTTATTTTTATAGCCATCATTTTTAAACTCAGGGATAGGATGGTTATAACTACCTGAAAATTTTAATTCTTTAGAATTCTAAAGCCAAGCAATCCATGATGGCCCTAACAAATAGATGGATCAAATTGTCGATGGGACCATAAATCACTGTCATAAACTGTATTAAAGGTCATTAATCAGATAGTTATTATTACTGAAGCTGTGTGATGCTTGCATTAGAGCCCATGAAATGTGTGCTAGACCTAAAAAAAACAGTCTAGATATTCATGCATGTTCTAAGTTATCCAGCAAGTGGCCCACCATACATGTTTTAGCAAAATGTGAAATAATTTAATGATAGTTTTTAAGTCATTCATGACCGAACCAAGCCATGACATCGACCATGTCTCACGGCTTATGTCGACAACAATATAAGGCCACAATATAAATTCCTCGACAAGCTCTTAGCCACACATTTTTTGATATGCAGTTAGAACTGTCGTCTAAAATATTAATTGACAAAAAAATTTAAAAAAAATAAAAAAAATAAACATCAATAGGAATCTTATATAAGATTTATTTGACAATCTAATTTGTTATTGTTAAAACCATGAGTGACCTATTTTTTACACACGTACTCACCCTCACACAAACCATAGTGGGATTTTACCACAACGGGTATTGGAACTGATGTAAAGTGGGTCGCGAACACTTTCATGACTAAGATGGACTAGAGAAGGCCCAATCGGATGCGTAAGTTATTAAGACCGTCAGAACCTTAAAACAGGTATGTCTCGCAAACTGAAATAAGTTACTCGACGTACATATATGATTTTAGGGTAGGACGAGCTACTTTATCCAACCAACCTTGCTATGCCTGGTTGCCCTCGCCGAATTTACGATATTTCATCGTATTGACGGTTGAATTTTCAATTTATTTCTGTTTTTACTATTTTTATTAAGTTTTGGTTTGATTGTAACTTTTCATCCGTTGGGCTTTAGGAGTTGTGTCCAACATGAAAAGTGCTTAGAATAATTTGAAAAATAATGTGGTCAAGTCAAATAGGACACTCACTATAAATAGTAAATTTGCTATTTATAGTAAGTTACGAATTTTAGTGAGTTTTAGTTGTAGTTTAATTCCGAAAATTCTTTCAAAACTTGGTATCCCTATTTTCATTTTTATTATCAATCAATCAACTTATAAATTTTTACGAATATTATTTTTATTTTCTTGCTTTTTTCTCATAGATTCGAGAATTCTTTGTGAGAAGTCTAGAGAAGCTTCATGGATTTGAAGTAATTATTCATGAGAAAGACAGTGATCAACCTTATCACGTTCATCCCTGCGTCAGGAACCCATGATCTTGTGTCGAAACTCTTGTGAGTCTACCATTGAGGCATGAGTAAGGACCCATGCCATTTGTAACCTACCGTACAAAGATTCATATACGTTAGAAGATGGAACAGTCATCTTTTATAATCTTAATTATCATTGTAGCCTTGTGCCAGCTATTTGGGTTTGGCTTTATAAATCATGTTTTGAAAGAAAATAAAAAATAAAATTTCTAGGGTTTGATTTTCATGAAGTGAAAAACTTATGACCATTTATATTCAAGTCTTTTAGAATCATCCTCTTGTCTTCTTCTCACCCCCTCTATTCAAGTCTTTCAACTCTCATGAAAGCCTGTACAGTTTCAAATGATCGTTGTCTTTGTTAGCTTGACACATGAGTAAAGTATTCCTCTCAGCTCTTCTTCATTTTATTTCATATCATGCCATTATAGCTTCATTTTTTTTTTTTAAGATTCCTAATCTTTTAAAGCATCCATAATTCAACGTCTTTTTCTCTTTAACTTCCATTTTATGCTCATCTTATCTCCTACATGGGGTTGGAAGGATTTCATTTTTTATTTAATAATATTATTAGCTTTTAAAAAGCTACTTTCAACATCATCATCTCTACAACAGTCATCTTTAGCTCCTCTTACCTTTCAATTTCCCAACTTTAATTATTCGGAATGTCGGATTGTGAGTTGACTAAGTCTCTAACAAAAGTTTTGGTCAATCATATGTATATATAAATTATTATATGACAATTATACATATGCATCTACCTCCCTTCAGTTATACTACAATCATACATAGCTCCTTTTATTTTAAATTATTATAAGTACCTATCTTTCATAGATAGGTTAGAGAAATCTATATCGAATGACAAAAAATTGCTTACTTGGGGAAGTTCGTCTTGTCTGGTTGTAGGCCCATCATTATGTATAAATGACATCCAAGCTATACAGTAAGATCATCCCTCCATAAAAATTAGGTAAAAAAGAGGTTAATACAAACATTAGGTTGGCTGCCCCAATAAAAAGCAATGGGCAGCCTTGCAAAAATTCATGCGGTGGCCCACCTGATGGTTCTGATTTTTGAGTTTCTCATTTTCACGATTGATCAACTAGCTTGAATGGGTTGGATGACATACACTTATCATGGAGGTAAATGAGAAATGGAATTAAAGGTAAATGAATTGGGAATAAATGGCTTACTTCGTCTTATTCTTTATTTGAATAAGAGTAAATGAAATGTATTTGAAATCCAAACATTCTCTTGAGACAAGCTCAATGGGAGGAATTAGAATGTATTGAAATTTTTCTATATATTCATAAAAACATATGTGATACTTAAAATTAGCTTTAACATATCAAATCAGTGTACATATGTGATTTTAGTGATGTAGCCACAAATGTAAGGATTACAAACAAGCAACTTGCCAATGCGTTTTAATCGTCTATTTAGATGGCCAACATTTCGATAACTTAGATCATTATATTAATGTGATTTTAGTGATGTAATTGCTAATTGAATTATTTCAGAGTAAGATTACCATGTTATATATGTGTATGGTGAACATGTGTGTAGTGTCACCTTTATTTACACGTGCAATCTTCTAAAGAACTCAAAAAGGCATTTCACTCGATTTACTTCCTTCATTTATACACCCATTTACTCTCATTCATTTCATTTACATACATTTATTTCCATCCAAAAACACGTCAAATATCATTTTCTTCCATTTACTTCCATCCAAACGGGACTAATAATGTTGATAGATAACTAGAGGATATCAAAAATATAGAATACAGGCATATGTAATTTTCATATAACTGAGGGAGGTAGGTGTAATTTTCCCTAAAACTCTTCCTTAATAAATGTCATTGATATATATTCATCGAACAACTCCAAATGGCCCCACCATCATTTGCAAATGAATGATCAAAACAAAAAATTGGACGTACCAAATAATCCAGCTAATGAAAATTTTGGCAGTGGCCCACGTACGATGAATCCCATAAATGATCGGTTCAGATCATTAAAAACAAAAAGCCTCTATCTACAATAGAGTGATTGGAAACAGGTATTAAGGGTGCACCCGCAAAACACATGATATTTTCCTATTAGAAAGTACACTTTGTGATTTCAAAAAAATTAAAAGGTTCTCATCCAGACTAAAAGAGGAATGCTACGTTTACTCCAAAGATAATACATTCAGTACACTGCGATAAATATTTGCCTCCTACACACCTATCTCAGGCTGTCAATTGGGCGGGCTTAGCCTATCCAAGCCCGGCCTGGCCCGAGCCCGACTTGGTCATACAAGGTTTCAGCTCGAGCCTGTCACCCAATTGTGTAAGATCTGACCTGTTCATTGAGTGTCCTCAACTAATCAAAAGGCTGTTGAAATCTTAAATGGGTTGGGCCTGGCCGGGCCGAAAAATAAAAGGGCTAGAATTCCCATCCACGGCCTAACAATTCAATCTAAGCTGGCATGAAACGGGCCCAGCCCAAAAGCCCAACAGGCCAGACTGGCCAATTGACTTTCACAGACACGTGCTGAAATGGGACGCTTGTGCTGGATCCAAGCCATTCATCAGGTGGGCCTGGCTATGAGAAAATCCTGTCCAAAAATCAGGCCCCCCAACGTGAGTCTGATCAACATACGCTGACATGGCCAATTGGGGATTTAGCCTCTTCTCTCTGCGTGGCACGTGCACGTCCACGTGCACCTTTGATAAAAACCTTGATACTCTGGCAGAGTGCGATGGATGATACGCAGGTTCTTAGAAACTGCATACGCGGTATACAATTTATTCAAACTAAACCGTCCAAATTATGGGTTCCAGTTTGGATGTATCATCATATACCAAAAATTACGGTTAGTTAATTATCTGATAATGAATTTATGGACATTTATTGGACGGTTACAACAAATACCCAATCGTCTTATTTTTAAAAAAGGGGTCCAAAAGTCAGCTTATTAAACTAATCTGATCTTAGGACTGACTGACTGAGCAACAGTGCCTGCGCATCAAGCATCATGATCTGCCAGAGTATCAAATAACTATTCATAAAAATCAAACCAGAAGATCCATGAAATGCAAAAGGGTTATATCGCTCACATGGACATTCGTAAAAAGTTATATAAAATAATAATAAATAGAGAAATGCTACAGTGCTCTCTGAGAGCACCACAAGTTACGGTGCTCTTAGTTACATCGGTTCACTTGGACTGCCAAAAAATCAATCTTAACCGTCTAGTAATTTCAGAATATATTTCATGAGCTACAGTGAAAAAATCACACTGATTGGATCATCTCATCCATCATTGATCTGTTCTTAGTTTCTATAGCCGTCCTTTTCCCAACCCATGGATGAGATGTTCCCATTGCCTAATAAAAGTGATTCTTTAGAATCATTAGCAATCCATGATAGTCCCTGACAGATAGACGGATTAAATTGTTTCTTAGACCTATTTTTGTATAAATGATCTAAGCCGTCCATATTTAAGGCCATTGATCGAATGGGTAATATTTTCCCGATTAATGTGAATATTTTTTTTTTGGGTTTCCCATGAAATATGCATTGGACCCAATGAACAGTCTAGATGAATGGATTAGACTGTCTAAGTGTCCCAATGCAACTGAAATGGAAATAGAAAACAAAGTAAAAGAAGAGCTGTGAAGTGGATGACAGGTTGTAAAAAATGCATGTATACCACCACATTGCAGGCAGCTTTTGGCTGTTATGAGGCGTCTGGCAAAGCAAGTACCCTTTAAGCATGTAAGGTCATGGGACCCACATCAAAATCTATGATTACTTTTATTAATAAAGAAAGGAAAACCCTAGTTTTGGACAGACCACATAACCAATGGTACCGGCACATGTGGGGCCCACCTTCATGCCTCTCATTTCTGTCTCTAAAGAAGACAACCACACCACCACACGCACTTTGTGTGGGCTTTGATTGTTTTGACCCGTTGGATATTGGAAGGGGAGTCATCTGATACTCTGGCTTTGTATGGTGCTTGATACGCAGGCACTTGAAAATGGTACCTGTAGCTTATATTTAAACAAGTGAAACCAGGTAAATAGTGGAATCTGCAGTCTCTAAGTGACAAAGATCAGATTGGTTGGACAATCCTAGCCTTTGATTATTGGACACTTGTTTGTAGATATATGATCATTGAATATTTTTCATTTTGAAACGTTCATTAATTGCCCACCAATCTGATGATCTGATAATCAAATAAGCCTAAATTTTTGTTCATGTTATATCTAAACTGGTACACATAATTTGAACGGTTTAATTTGAATTGTGGTATACCAAGTATTTAATCTTTAAGTAATTTCTAAGTGCCTGCGTATCATCCATTAGCCGCTGCCAGAGTATCAAAGTATTTTTCAATTAAAAACCCCACCCCTTTTAAAAGCTGTGGTGTCTCTGTAGACTAGGTATTTCTATTCCCTAGTATGTCCTTTTGGGGACTACTAGGTGGTATACGCTACAACGTGGTTTTGCTCCATGTGGAGTTGTATTATACTCGGGCTGTGTATGTGCTTGATATGCAGGCACTCAGAAAATGTACCCGTGGTATATATTAACCCATTAAAGCCAACTGGATTCTTCAGTCCACTGTCATCAAGTCACAAGCCCAATATCAGATTTGTTGAACAATCCTAACCTCTGATTCACTGGCGGACACTTGTTTGTGGAAATAACGCCGTTGGATATTTTTAATTTTTTGCCGTCCAATAAATGTTTACCAATCTGATAGTCGGATAATGAAATAAGCTTAATTTTTACGTCATGATACACACACAGTAGATACCATAATTTGGGCGGTTTAATGCAATTAATTGTATACCATGTGTGCAGTTTCTAATTAATTTCTAAGTGCATGTGTATGATCCATCATACTCTGCCAGAGTATCAAGCTTCAATTGCCACTATGGTAGTTTACCACCATCTAAGTCTTTTTTTCGTTTTCTGATATATACCGGCTAGGACGCATAATCAGCACGGTTGAATTTGGATCGCTTGTGCGCCCTATTTCCAAGTGCCTGCATATAGTCTATGCGCAGAAGATTTAAGTTTTTATGTATATACCCCTTACATCTTGCTATATTGTAAATATCCCCTTTCCTTTGTGGTATTTGTAAGTGGCCCCATTCATCTATCCTACCTTTATAAATTATTCCTATGATTACTTTAAGCTATGAAATGCACCTTGTTTACCTATGAGCCATGGGTCACTTGTGTTATTTGTTAGGAGGTTTGTTAATTCTATAGACATGCAAAACATGTACATCCACTAGGGGTGTACATCGAGCCGATAGAATCGTGGAACCGGACTGGAACTGATCAAACAGTCCGATTTGGTCCGGTTCTAGAGTGCATCGGTTCCAATTCCGATTCTACAAATCAAAGAAGTGTTGAATACGGTTCAGTTCCGATTTAGGGGTATGTAGAATCGAACCAAACCGTGAACCGAACCATGGATCCAAACAGTGGAACTGAACCAGGACTGAACTTATGTTTTTTTTTTTTTTTTTTTTAAAAAAAAACCCAAGTCTACCCAACCCATTCCTGTTGCGTCTGTGTACGGCTACCCAGGGCCCTATCTCTCTCTCTCTCTCTCTCTCTCTCTCTCTCTCTCTCTCTCGTAAGTAATCATTAGGTGATGTCGAGCGGGTCGCGGACAATTACATGGCAAAGATGGATCAAAAACCGGTCGGCGACAGAAGTGATCTGGACCATCAGACCTTAAATCAGGCGTATCTCGCAATCCGGGATGAGTTAGCGGACGAAAAATATATGATTTTTGAGTTTAGTAAAGAAACTAGCAAAAACCCGCTACGCCGGTGCGACGCTCGGAATTGCGAGAAACCCCTGATTTGACGGTCGTTTCCCTATTTCATTTCGTTTTTACTATAATAGTTGTTTTAGTTTGCTTAGAACTCTTCATCCGTCGGGCTTTAGGAGTTGCGCCCAACGTGAAAAGAGCTTAGAATAATAGGAGAACGGGTGGTGAAGCCAAATAGGACACTTACTATTTGGCCGAAAACCTTGCGCACTAGTAGACATCACGACCGTATAAATAGTAAGTTTACTATTTATAGTAAGTCACGAATTCTAGGAGTCCTAGTGTAGTTGATTCTGATTTCTTCCCATTGCTTAGTACCCTTATTTAAAGGGTTGTGAACTCGTTTTTATGATTTAATTAAGCTATTTCGAATTTATTTAGAACTTATTTCTATTTTCTGCCTCTTTTCTCGTGGATTCGAGAAGTCTCTGTGAGGAGTCCAGAGAAGTTCCGTGGATTCGGAATAGTTATCCTCTTGAGGAAGACGGTGCTCGACCTCACGTCCTCCCCTGCGTCATTAGGGTAGCCCATCAGAAATTGGACATTTGTGATTAGTGGAATCCTGTACTGTCGTAGTTTTTGAAAATGGATGGATAGAGTGGATTTGACATGGACACCTCTGGATTAAGGAAGTTTTAATGTTGGGCGTCAGCACCTCAATAGTCTTAGGTGTTGGGGTTCGGTGTTGGGGTCCTCTGTACGTACAATGTGGATGAAATATTTCCATCATGATGGGCCTTAGGAAGGTTTCAACTATAGGAGACATTGCCTCCATTATTTCTTGTGATGCAGTCCCTGGATGGACGATGGATATAAATGCATCTCTATAAAATGGTCCCTAGCAAGGTTTCAACATGTGGTTATTCATCACCACTATTTTCTATAGTGGGGGTCTACTAGAGCTGTTGAATCTACTTTATTTATGGGTATCTACTCATGTCCAGGTATATGCGACCAAATCAATAAGTGAGTGTGCAAAACGTGGGCCCCAGCAATTCATACCAATTGGGTTGAATTTTAAAAAGCCAAGAACCGTGGAACCGACCAGGAACCGAACCGGTTTTCACAGTCCAGTTCCAGTTCGGTTCTAGGGTGCTAACGATTCGGTTCGGTTCCACGAAATTCGTAGAATCATATGGAACGGTTCAGTTCCGGTTTCACCCCAGAACTGAACCAAACCGACCTGTGTGCACCCCTAACATCCACACATAGTAGGAATGAAAGTCAGCAGCCCAACCTCAGGTTGGAATTCTCAACCCAAGCCCAACCCAAGCGGGCTAGGTCAAGTAAGTTGGTCGGGTGGATACATGCTAATATTTTCACTATTACAATAGTCTATTATATTTCAATACATATCTTATTTTTTGTACCTATGATTTTATTAATTATGTGTAATTATTTATCGTAAAGAACTTCATTCTCTCTCTCTCTCTCTCTCTCTCTCTCTCTCTCTCTCTCTCTCTCTATATATATATATATATATATATAAACAAGCTAAAATATAGGACAACTATTCCTTTAAAAGCCATGTTGTTAGCACACAATTTATTTAGAGAGAGAGAAATCCAGCATATCTTGTTAGCTTGAGTCATTGGGAATGATGTGGACCAATGAGACCCGACGACACTGGAATTTCCTATGCCTTCAAAACAGACGATCACCATTCAATTATAATTTACAAGTAACTTATGTATCAATTGGGTTTGGGTTTGGTCGAGCAACCTAAGACCTCAACTCGAGCCTGACCCAAGTTTTATCAGGTTGGTGTTTGTATAGACCAAGCCCAAGACCGAACCCTATACATTATGCTCGAGCCCAACCCAATGTCGGGTTCCGGGTTGAACCTGCCCGATTTTCAGATCTAGCACATAGTATACATGTAAATATTAATTATGTGTTTGAGATCTGGGCTTCCAATAAGGTTGGAAATGATACTTAGATCTTCTACCTAAAAATTAAATAATTAGACTTTTTAAACGAGTCACAACGTGTGAAGTAAATTGTGATTAAAACCTTTTCAAGCTCTTGATTTGTTTTGATATTATGTAAAGCATACACATCCACACATAGTATATATGGAAATATTAACCACGTGTTTGAAATATGAGCTTCCAATGAAGTTTGAAATAATGTGCAAATCGTTTATCTAAAAACTTAGATATTTAGACTTTTTAAATAGGAGAAGAACACATGACATAAATTGTGATTAAAACCTTTTCAAACTCTTGATTTATTTTGATATGATGTAAAGCATACACATCCACACATAGTATACATGAAAATATCAACCACATGTTTGAGATATGAGCTTCCAATGAGATTTGAAATTATATGCAAATCTTTTTTCTAAAACATAATTAGATATTCTAACTTTTTAAATGAAAGAAAAATCCATAAAGTAAATTGTGATTAAAACCTTTTCAAGCTTTCATTTGTTTTGATATGATGTAAAGCATACATATCCACACATAATATACATGCAAATGTTAACCATGTATATTTGAGATCTAGGCTTTTGAAAATAATACTTAGATTGTTTACCTAAAAAATAGATAATTAGACCTTTTAAATGAACTAGAAAGTGTGAAAGCAAATTGTGATTAAAGCCTTTTCTAGCTATTCATTTGTTTTGATGTGATTGAAAACGCACACATCCCACATCCACACACAATATATATGCAAATGTTAACCATGTGTTTGAGATCCAAGCTTCCAATGAGGTTATTAGATCTTTTATCTAAAATCTTTTTAAATGGACCAAAATGCATGAAAAAAAATATTATTAAAACATTTCAAGCTCTTCATTTATTTGATATGATGCAAAGCGTAAGCTTCCACACATAGTATAGATGCAAATATTAACCAAGTGTTTGAGACCAGGGCTTCTAATGAGGTTGGAAATAACACTCAGATCTTTACCTAAAAAAAATAAATAATTAGACTTTTCAAATGTACCAGAATACTTGAAATAAATTGTGATTGAAACTTTTTCAAGTTCTTCATTTATTTTGATATGATGTAAAGTTTAGACTTGCACACATAATATAAAAGTACATATTAACCATATTGTGTTTAAGATGCACCTAAGGTGTGAAATGTTCTGATTTTCTTGCAAGAATATCTAAATAATGTAGCTCACTTTTTGAAAAGCTCAAATCTTAGACATGTATAAGATTTTGACACGTATCACAATCTTGAAAGGGAGTTATTGATACTCTAGGAGTACCTTGCTTATATTTGACACTTTAAATTGTTTCCAAGATCATATTGGACGAACAATATAATTCTAATTAACCTATAATTCATTGATAGTTGTCATCCAATAATAACCTAATAGTAAGAGAATCAAAGTATTTTAATATTTCATTTTAATTTGGAATCCATTAATTAAACTACTAAGCTTGACATAATTGTATTCATGTATTTTGATCTCATGTAATTTTTTTAAGTGTTTGTCTTTCATACATCAGACTTTACTGAATAGTATATATATATATATATATATATATATATTATATATAATTATATATTTATGATTGTTATTTTTTTTGTTAGTGTTGTACCCCGAAAAACTAATGCGAATCTTATATATTAATGATGTGGATCGAATCTAGTGATTTTGATAATCTTAACCTTACATCATTGATGACAATGGGTCTAAGATGGATAGGTTACAATGCCATAAATAATATATGAGAATACCTTAAATTTATATGAACATGGATTAAAGGAAGGGATTTTTTTTAGTTGTCCTTAGGAACTTTAGATTAAACTCAATAGCCACTAATAAAGTACCATGTTATGTCATGATCACCCAATAGGTTGTTAGATGGATGTAAGGTTATTATCATCATTATTGGCCATCTTGTGTGAGGGGACTAATTATGAGTCAAGACGGAAGGTTTCCACTATCGAACATGGCAGTTTTTCCTTGCCCTATGCTACATAGCAACATAGGAATAAACTACTAATTTAAGACTTGTTGGACATTTACATTGGTGAATTGAGTTCATGCTCCTAATATGAGAAGCTAATCATGCACGGGTTACAATTGACTTAAAAATGTAGTATATATGGTTAATCCTTAGACCTAAGGGCATTTGAAGAGTTTAAGATCTTGATTACATATGCTTTGACTCACTTTACAAGGTCATTTGTGGCTAATAAAAATAAGTGCAGTTAGGCGTATCTATCAAAATTCCATTAAGGCCAATATATTTAATAAGGGATTCACTGATTTCTTAGAAATAGTCTTCTGACTTAGATCTTGGAATTAGATGTTCATCAAGTGATTTTTAAACTAAGTACGATAAATAAAAGATTTTAAAAGGTTAACAAATATTTTTAACCATTAAACTTTTATTTTAATTAATAAAAAGGTTTTGATCGCACCTAATGATGATTTGATAGTTTAGATTTGAGAGGTCCACTACTTAGTCATAGACTTCCAATATAGTTAGAGTTGTACACGAGTCGAGTTAGCTCAGTTAGCTCGCTCAACTCGACTCGGATCGAACCTCAACTCGAACAAACTCTGATCGAGTTAACTCGGTGACTTGGTTATTTTGATATGGATACTGCTTACCGAGTGTTTGTTGAAATTGAATATGCATTTTACGTGTTTGAGAAAATGTTGCACAGGCTCGAACTTGGCTCGAACTGGCCGAAGCTGCTGACTGAACTAGACTCAGGGTGGAACTCTACACGGGAACATATTGGGCAAGGTTGGAGGGACACACAACTCATGCACAAGTGAAGGGACAATCACACAACTCACACCATAAATGACCCCCTATGGGAGAATATATTACGGTGGCATATTTACTACTTTTGAGATTTGTATCAATGCATATCAATGCACTTACTACTCTAACACATTAGGTGAACTCACCAAACAATTCAAAAAATTGCTTGATCCAATGTGTCACTTACTAAACCATGTGAACATGAAGATTTTAGTAGCGAAGCTACACATTTTGCCCATGGTGCCCCATTGGATTTTGGATAATATTATTTATCAAGAGAGGGTTCTGGAAGGGAGAGTTTTTCAAGAGGAGAGAGATTCTTGGAAGAGATTCCTAGAGGAGTGGGAGAGAGAGAGAGAGAGAGAGAGAGGCCTTTAAGGAAATAGCGTTAATTAAACCTCTAAAGTTAATGATGGATTGGGGTTTTATTTACAATGTTTATATAGGAAGGCGGTTATTTATAAATACCTAAAAGTGTGGGTGTTAGTGACAAATACTCTAAATGGAAGGGTCGTCCATAAAAAAAACTCTAAAATGTTTTCCTCATGGCCAATCCTACATCCACTACGGCACTACCACATATGCCATCATAACTTGCTTGTACAAAATCCAATCCGTCCATCAGCTGGGCCCCAATCTGAATGTGCCTTTGAAAAAAAAAAAAAAAAAAACTTTGATGAGATCTATAAAACAAACTAACGGGCGATCAAAACTTCTTATGGTTTCTCTGACATTGCACCCATGTGAATAACCAACCAGCCCAATTTTTATGCATCTCACATTCACCATCTATCATCATTAGATGGACGTTCCAGATCACCCATCAAGAGTTCCACACCAACTAGTAAATAAAAAGAAAAATAGCCATGTTTGGGGGAGGAAAAGCATGCACGTGTTGGCACACGTGTGCCGCCAATCCTCCACTCTTTAGTCACACAACCTACCTTGACAAAAACTCATTTATATATATTATATATGTTATATATATATATATATATATATATATATATATATATATATATATATATATATATATATATAAAGTGTACCATCAAAATCAGAAAATTTTAAACAACACCCACCTTTTGTAGCATTGCATGTATTTCTATGAAAGGGATTCTTACATGTATTTATGTCAGTTTTTCAGATTCTCCCATGTGTGTTTGCATTCATGTTATCTTATTCAAGCATGTTTTGGCAGTGCTGTGGCCATCATTCATCATGTCATCATGTGAGCATGCACGAGGACATGCATGATGCAGGATAGCTTTTTCTAGAAGTCCAGCATTCATGTTACATCTCTTTCTTCATGATTTTATGCTTGTATGTCATGATGCAAAAACAATCACCTTAGAATAGGGAATGAAAGAGAGCCATTACTGCATGCAAGACAAGTGGGTCACATGGGCCCTGTTTGGATGTACAATTGAATTGAGTTGGAAAATTTTTCACTTTAATCAAGAGGAGCTTTTGGCCAAAAATTAGGGTCTCATTCGAATTGAAGCTAATGCCAAAATAACATAATTGCAAGGTTGAGTCACTCAATATGAAACAACTCATGGTATTTTACTAATAATAAAACTTCAATTTATAATTAGTTTGCTTAGAATAAGATTTTTGTTATCCATGATTTGTTTACTATTTTAAAAATATAAAAAAAGTATAAAAATTATCTAAAGTTAATATTGTTATTGTAAATTGTCATAAAAAGACTTACCATCTGCTTATTTCATTGTGGGACGCGGCTTAGCTATGACCCTAGATCTAGCAGGTGAGAGTGGCCTTGACCATAGGCTCACCTTGATGTATGCGCTACATTATCCATCCAATTTGCCACCTTATTTTAGGGCATGAGTCTAAAAATGAAGCAAAACCAAATCCCTGGTCATGAGTAGAGCTGGGCATTGAGTCGAGTCGGAGGGACTTAGGGCTGACTCGACTCGATTCGGTTTTGAAATAGGCCAGACCCGAACTCGGTCCGACTCGATACCTTCGGTTTGGCCTGGACTGATCCGGACCGAGTCTGATTCGGTCAGAAGTACCGAGTCGGGTCCAGTTGGCACCGAGTCGAATTGAGAGATGAGGGAGGGAGGGAGTAGAGAGGAGAGAGGAGAGAGGAGGAGGAGGAGGAGGAGGAGGGTGGTTGCCAGGCTTGGAAGAGGAAGAGGAGGGAGGGAGTGGAGAGGAGAGAGAGGAGGAGGAGGGAGGAGGAGGAGGTGTGATGGTGGTGGGGGTTGGAAGAGGGGATTAGAAGAGGAGGATGAGAGAGAGAGAGAGAGAGAGGGGTGGTTGGGATCGGGTCGGGGTAGGGTTAGAGAGTCGGGTTTCGGATCGAGTCAAGTCTAATCGAATGGAGTTTCGGGTCGAGTTACTGAGTAACTCGAACTCGACTCGGTTTGTGTTTGAATTGGGCGAAGCTTACTCGATTCAAACCGACTCACCCATTCAGTTCAGGTCGAGTCGAATCGGACCGAGTCAGACAAGTCGAGTTAGCTGAATTGGGTTGTCCCATGCCCACCTCTAGTCATGAGCCACACCACCAGGAATAGTGGTTATTGAACGCTCAATATTAAAAACTTCCTAGGGCCCACCATAATGTTTATTTGTCATCCAATCAATTGATAAGGTCACATAAGCGGAAATGAAAGGAAAAATACAAATATCAATTTTGATTAAAAACTTTTGTAGCCAACAAGAAGCTTGTAAGAATTCAATTCCTCGTGCATGGTCTACCTTATATTTGTATTGCTTTATTTTTTGAACCATGTCCTAAAATAAGTTGGTAAAATATTTTTTTTTTTAAAAAAAGAGAGTGGACAGCTTGAATATATAACACATGCATCAAGGTGGGTCCCACAATCATGGTTGCAACCACTTGGCAGGATCTGGGTTCCTAACTATGATGCATGTACACCATACTATTCTCTTATAGTATACATATGTCATCTTTAAAATAAAATAATAATAATAATAATAATAATAAAAAATAAATAAATACATATGTCATCTTTTAAGTATTGATCACACGTGGCAAATAATACCCCTAGGCTCCCTTAAATTGTCAAGAACCTCTCTTGAGCCACATGTGCTACTGTATATTTTCCAAATGCTTGACAAACAACGATGAGTAATTAATTCATAAAGGTGCGTTTGGATGCACTATTGAATTGAATTGTGATTTATTTTGGCCCAAAATGGGTCCATGGTCTGAGCTGGCAAGTGTATATATATATATATATATATATATATATATATATATATATACTGCATTGCAAGTGCGAATGAGCTATGTATAGTGTCTGTGCGTACAAAGGCTGGCTACGTACAATGTACTGGCACTGCTGAATTAGAATTATTGGGTCTTGTACATTGATGTTTGTGTACTGTCGTGATGCGTACATTCTGGTACAAGTGGACCCCATGGTACAGTGATCACGACCGTCTGTTGATGGGGGGTTTTCCAAAAGAGGAATTATAGGGATCTCATCTAAATATGAGGTTCCCAGGCCATGATGGGTCCATGCTGCTAAAACCCTACTAGAATGGAAGAACCTGACCATAAATCTTGGACACTTTTTCAATTTGAACATGAACCTTTGATGGCTTTCTCTTTTCAAGTATCTTTTTGTTGGCCATCAATCAAAAGATTAGGGATATACCTTGGATGGCAAATCATTCATGGTGGGGCCCAGCTGGTCAGTGGTCTGGATCACTAAACGATGTCCTCCAACTTGTCAGAACTGAAAAGACAATCTCGGGTTTTACAATCCTATCAGGCCTCTCAAATTTCCTCCTCTTCTTTTCAAAAATTAAGCCGGGTCGGGTTTCAGTCGGGTCTCAGGTTACTATTACCCGAGTGGGTAGGGGTGTCAATGGGTCAGGCTTGGAGTTAAAATCTTAATTTTGATTAAGGCCGGCCTACGGCTCAGCCTGAAAAAGTTCAAAATACAGGCTAAGGTTAGAGCTGTACACAAACCAAGTTAGCTCGGTTAGCTCGCTCAACTGACTCAAAAAAGCTCGATTCAACTCAGTTTGGAGCTGAGTTCAAGCCAAGTTAAGCTGATTTTATGAACTTGAAAAAATTTTGAGTTGAGTTCAAGCTTGCCAGAGCTTGATTGGACTTGAATCGAACCAATTCGATGACTCGATTATTTTGATATTATTGTTGCTCAACAAGTATTTGATGAAATGACTCAACGGAGTGATAGCCAGTGGCAAAGAAGGTATGGATGTAAAACAAATACCTTTGTATCTTGAATTTTATCCTGATTACCGAGTGTTTGATGAAATACCTATAAACCAATGCTGTTGTTTTATATTATGTGAGAAATTGAAGGTGTACTTAATGTGTTCGAGAAATGTCGCAGAGGCTCGAACTTGACTCGAACTAGCCTGAGCTGCTGATCGAACTGAGCCAAGTCAAGCTGAGTTCGAGCTGGGTCAGCTAGTGGCCGAGCCGAGTCAAGCTATGCCAAGCGCCCGCGACTCGGTTTGACTCATGTACATATATAGCCAAGACTACCCACAGGCCCAGCCCATTGAAACCCCTACGAGTTGATTAGTTTCAATTCTTGCCGGGTCTGGACTTTTTTTTTAAAGGACCCGGACCCTCATCCAGGTTCGATACACGCCGGGTACCGATTAGATCCTAGGACCCCTAGTTTCGAGTCAGTTTAGCTCGGGTCTAGCATTTACATGGCTGGGCCCACCTAATGTACAGATTAGTTCGAACACGTGTGCCACTAACACGTGCATGGAACATCTTACTCGGGTGGTACTGGTACCATGCATAATATCTTACGGTGGTACGATCGAGCAAATGTGGGGCCATGCTTACACTGCCATCAAGCAGATGTGGGGCCCACGGGATGTCAGACAGGACATCGGACCTGTCCATCAGAGATTCACAAGCTCGCGTTATTGCCATGTATCGAAAATCAGTGCATTTCAGGGACCATCTCAGTAAATCCAAAGAACCACCAAGCTCGTGGATCCGTGTCTGTAGGGTCCATTGTAAATCCAAGCCATCCATCTGTTTTTTCAGCTCATTTTAAGAGATGGGCTCAAAAAATGAAGCAGATCTAGACCACACCACAGGCATCTACTCTAAAATTGTTCCCTGTGGTGTGTCCCACCTAAGTTTTGAATCGAGCTCAGCTTTATCTACGGAAAGTAACTTGAGGTCACTCATCTGATTGACGGTTTGGATCTTATGAAGACTCACGTGAGCGTAATCTGTCGTATTTTTTTCCTTTTGGTAGCCTTCGATACTTCCAAGCTTGTAAAGGTTGGCAAGGATACGACAACAAGCGATCTAACGTTGGATCTTCGACAAAAGTCTCTATTCCCAAGATGTTCTGCGAGAGTGTAATGGATGAGACACATGCATTTAGAAATTACTTATAAAGTATGTATTCCGCATTTAAGTAAGTCGAAGTAAACCGTCTAAATTATGGACCCCACTTTAGATGGATCATTATCCAAAAATTACGATTATTTGATCATTTAGTGGTGGGATTAATGGACGGTTTAAAATGAAAGAATCTAATGGTACTTTTTCCATAAACAAGTGTCCACGAATCAGAGGTTAGGATTGTTCAACCAACCTGATCTTCGGCATGTAACTCAGATACTACAGGTTTCACAGTCTAGCCGGTTTAATGCGAGTTAATTATGCCACGTGTACAATTTCTTAGAGCATGCGTATCAAGGGTTACAAGCTACTTGAGCATATCAAAACTCCCCTTCTTTCTTTCTGTTTTTTAGGTATTGCTGTGTTTTTTGTGGGTGGATTCCATCAGCAGGGGTAACACAGAGTTCGGTCTAACAGTGACAGTGGGGCCCATAATTATGTATTTATTGTATATCCACGCCGTTCATCTGTTTTTTCAGATCATTTTATATCTTAGATCAAAAAATGAAGCAGATCCGGATCTCAGGTGGACAACACCACAATAAACAGTGGAGATTGGATGCTTGTGGGCCACAAAAGTTTTGGATCTCAAGATTATATTTATTTTTTCCCTTCATCCATGTCTTTGTAACCTTATAAACAGGTTGGATGGGAAATAAAAATTACGGTGGGCCCTAGGAAGTTTTTAATGGTGTGCGTTCAATCAACACTGTTTCCTGTGTTGTGGTGCACCTAAGTTTGGGACATCCTTCATTTTTCGACTCAAGTCCTAAAATGATTTATAAAAACGGATGGACGGCGTGGATTTACGATACATATATCAAGGTAGGCCCCACGTCACCGCCTGTCCTGACGCGGTGTTGCCCCCACCTGATCGAATCCGCTCCCGTGTAGACCACTAATCGGATGGTTAGGATCTTCCATTCCGAAAGATATTTTGCACATTCCCCCACTGAAGGTGGTCCCATCAAATCAACGATCTGATCTGGTTCACGGATCCATGGACCCCATTTGTGTGGAATGGAAGCAATAAGGTACTAACAAAACGTGTTACTGATCTGGCCACCGTCGAACATGAAATGTAGGGTCCTGATCACCAGAGTAGGATTTGGTGCACGTGGGGCCATAGTTAGATGATCCGAGACGATTCCCATCATATCAACGGTTCTGATCACCAAATCACAGTTCGCACGTGTGCAAATGTGTGTCGGTAAAATTGCCGACTGAATGCAACTGATTTCAAACTTTTCTTTAGAAGATCCGGACCGTTGATTAGGTGGGATGAACCATATATATAACTTGGCCCAAAAATTCACTAGGTTGAACGATCCTGATCAGTTGATCTTTTAATGATCCAAACCGTTTATACACGATATTCAATTGGATGGACTCATTTTAAAACTTTTGATCGTATAACTCTTTTCCTCATGGGGCCAGCCCTTTTAAATTGATCAGGACCGTTGAATCCATGACTCAGGGGATCTAGGGCCGGGATAGGGCTAAACCCACCTGTCCATTGCTTCCTCACAATGTGGACCACAACCATCTTTTGATATCTATTCTGAATGAGCAGCCACGAATTCAAGATCAGCTTAGCCATCATATTATCTACATGTGGGGCTCACTGAATGAAAAGTGCACCTTGTATTTGAAATGAGTTGGAATTAGAGCTGGGCAAAACAGACCCGATCCGATGGATCCAACCCGACCAGACCTGATCCGACCCGACCAGAACTGAACCGACGGTCTGGATCGGTGCTGATGGGTAGCCCCATCCAGATCCGAAATATTTCGGGTCGAATTCGGATTGGCCCTGACCTGACCCAACTCGACCCGACCCGAAAACCCGACCCGAACAGATCCGATCCTACCCTGATCCGGAGTAGTTCTTATTGATTTTTCTATTTTTTTCTTGTGGTATGGTCCGCTTGAGCTTTCAACCACTAAAATGATATGATAAAACGAATGGACGGCATGGATAAATCACATGCATTTAAGATGGCCCCCAATAGAATTTAGAGTGTACAATAACAAGTTAGTTTACTTGTGTACCACACAGGTGTTAGCTGTAGCCAGTTGGTACGTGTCGTGTCAACTGTCAAGACGAGCACCGACGCTCCTCGAGCTCCGAGTTGTATGAACGGTTCAAAGGATATCAAAGTTACATTACATGGGCCCCACATTGATGTATTTATTATATCTACATCGTTCAGATGTTTTTAGAGACCATTACCGACCATTTTCCAAAAAATGAATAATATCTAAAGATCATTTAGACTACACCACAAATAGCAGTAGAGAATGATTTTCACCGTTAAACAATTTTTGTGGTCCACATGGGAGTTAGATTTGTCTTATTTTTAGTCTCAAGCCTTAAGACAAGCTCGCCAAATGAATGGACGGTT
>JAJHSJ010000289.1:0-42683 GCA_021015155.1 Magnolia officinalis | reverse complement strand
TCTTTGGGTTTGATAGGGATTTCTCCAACTACACAAAAACAATAATAACAAGAACAATATTTATAGTCATACAATGTCGATATCGATATTAATTCCAATTGTAATAAATTCTAATTCTATTTTGATGACTCTATCTCTATGATAGTCCACCACCATTTTAGGCATGGTGGTCACTAATCAATCATCATCCATTGTATACATGGCAGGGTAGTAGCTGACCTGATTGTGGATGGGGCATGACCAGAAAATGACACCCAGAAGATGATATTAAACATTTGATGTTGCTCACTGAACTTGGAACATTCACTGTTTTATTTTAACCATCCATTTGTTGGCCACACATTGGACGGTTGGATTGTTCGATCAGTGTGATTTCCGAGCTTTCCCCGCTACTTGGTATGGATAGTCACATGGGGTGTTAAGTTACTACTAGAGCCAGGACAAGTTATTTGGAAAACGATGGGTAGACAAGAACAGGACCGGTCGGGTCCGGCTGTACCATATCTGGACTCGTTAAGTTGTCGGATTTCATTTTGATGGGTTCGGACGAGTTCGAGTGGTGCATCCATGAATGACAAATTAACTCGCCTAACTCGACTCATTCAACTCGTTTAGACCCAACTCGAACCCCGAATGGGTAAGTCAATCTAAACTAAGTAGGATTCGGCCAATTTGAACTCAAACCGAGTCGAGTTTGAGTTATCCAATAACTCGACCCGAAACTCGATTCGATGAGGCTCGACTCGATTTGAAACTACCTCGATTCGGATATATATATATATATATATATATAATATATATATATATATATATATATATATATATATTATATTATATATATATATATATATGGGAAAAAGGTACTATGCGCTCGAGCTGATGGGACCGTCCCATGAGGTTGAGTTGTGTGGGCCCCACCGTGATGCGTTTCGAACATCTACCCCATCAGTCAACGCACCATTCCATCGTGGGCCTAGGTCTCAAAATCAAGTCAATCCGTGACTTGTGTGGGCCACACCACATACAGAAGTTGAGAGGGGCGTGTACCATTAAAACATTCATAATCATTTTTTGGCCCACCAAGATGTGGTTTGCAAATCCAGCCCATCCATATGTGTGTCCACTTGGATGAGGGTTTCCGACCAAGTTTCAGCAGCATTCAAAACTCAGGTGGGCCCCACCAAGTGCTTTTATATGTTTTTGGCATGTCTTCACATGCTTTTAGATGGTATGGCCCACCTGAGTTCCGTATACGGCTTATTTTTGGGATATCCTATAATTTAAAGGGGACCCCATCATGCACGGTGTTGATGGTCGAAACGCATCACGGTGGGGCCCACACAGCTCAACCTCACAGGAGCTTATCGTGAGGTCGAGCGCATAATCCTAGTTTTTAAGTATCTTTAATCCTATATGACACAGTCGACTACAACCCCGACTCAGCCCAAACTTTCTCTCTACCTCCTTCATCCTCTTCTAAGCCCGACAACCACCCACCACCATCACACCCTCCTCTCCCTCCCTCCACTCCCTCCTCCCTCCCTCCCTCCCTCCTCTTCCAAACTCGGCAACCACCCACCACAATCACCACCTTCACCACCTCTCTCTCTCTCTCTCTCTCTCTCTCTCTCCTCACTTCTCCACTTCCTCCCTCACTCATCTCTCGATCCGAATCGGCGCCAACTCGAACTGACTCGATACTTTTGACCAGATCAGACTCAATTCGGATTAGTCTAGGTTAGAGCCAAACTCAGATTGGTTCGAGTATGCTTGACTCGGTACCGAGTCAAGCCGAGTTCCAATCCCAGTCAGGCCTATTTCAAAACGGGATCAAGTGGGGTCAGCCTTAACTCAGTCCGACTCGACTCGACGCCCAGCTCTAGCCAAGGGCCTCGTTAAATAAATGTGATGGATATTACATGTGTGCCAAGTCAACACTCATGGTGCACTCGTGTTTCCCGGGAGTGGATTGCGTCCAACCACATATGCCTCGAAGTCATCTCTGATGGGGTCTACTCTACGTCTGCCTCATTTTTGGCTCATACTTTAACATGATCTTATAAAAGAAATGGAAATGGCGTGAGATACATCACAGTGGCCCACACAGATATGATCGGACGTAATCCACTTCCATATTTTGCACGTGCATGGCTTTAAAAAGCAGTCCTCGTACCTAAATCATTTCATCTGCATGACCATCGTGACGTACCATTCTTTTATGGAAGATAAAGATAAGAATGACTTAAAGCATTCTTTTGGCCCATTGGTATCGGTGGATGATCCGAACCGTTGGATCACAAGATGATAACAAAGCTTTTGGCCACATTTTGGGATCCATCAGATGAGCGGTTTGAATCACCACACATGTACATTCTTATGATGATCTGATGGCTTCATGCAATCCATCTGAGAGCAATGTTGAGGCGATTTTGTATGGGATGCATCAAAGAGGTGATTTCCGGAACATGTGGCACACGTGTGAAAGGAAACGGATAGGCTTTTGCTGAGTCACGGGTCACACTTTCCTTGGGGCATTAAATGCTCTTGCATTTCACTTAAAGGCCGTGATTCAGTGAGCGGCCCTTCATGTGAGGGGGGCCGAAACGCGGTTCATAGGTCCGTGCATATGGCACATATGTCGGTGATCCAGACCATTCATCACGTAGGTACATTGTTAGCATGACATGGAACAAAAAATAATATTAGTCCGCTAATCAGAGAGGTCAAACTTATTTGAAAAAAATTAGTGCTGTTAGAAAAAAAGTGGTTCACTTGATGAGTGGACCACCTTTATTTTTGGTATAAGTGGCTTGTCAACAATGAGCCTTACTGATGAACGGCATGGATCTATGATAGATGTGTCATAGGTACGGATCTATGACCGTGATTCTGCCCCTCACATGAGGTGCTGCTCACTGAATCACGACCCTTCATTTAAATCAGAGTCATTGCTCAACCAGCAAGTCTGCATCCGAGAGCCCTGCAAACCTGATTAAACAGATCATTGATCTGGTGGGCCCTATGTTTCAATAGGACACACTTCTATCATTCACGTACAAGGAGACGGTTGAAAGGACGTACGACGTCCACGTTCAGAGAGGTAAAATATTGATTTACGTGGAGCTTCCATGAAGATTTTGCTATTTGCATCATGCAGTTCAGTGACTCACCCAGAAACACATCTATGCTGTACAAGTGTCACTATTTTACCGTGATCTGGACCGTGGATTTTGTGGGGCACTCTATGGATAGCCATATGCCAAATTTGGACAGTGGTGGCCACCTGATCAGTGGCAAAAATGGATGGTTTGCTCAAAAGAGAATAATAGCATGCATGTTGGCAAAATTCAATACTTGCGAGTACGAATAGTCGTACTGGCTGTTGATTTCCCGTTCTGATTAGATGATAAGCGCGAACGTTCCATAATTGAATTTGTAGTTCAGTTCAAACAAACAACTATGACCATAAGCCCCCGATATGCAGACACATGATATATGACTGAGATCAAGTTAGATAGGTCGCCTATTCAACCACTTGCATAATATGTAATTAGAATTAGATAACATTTAAAGATAGGGTTTGTACTCTAATGATGGGTTACACCTTTGCTTTTCGTACGAAAGTATTTTTTAATATGAATAAAAGAAAAACATGAAAGGAAAACTATATAGTCCGTCGCAAATAGTAGCTATAAAATACTTTCCTGAATAGGTAATTGAATCTAGTATATAAGCGTAGACCTAAATTATAACTAAAGTTATCAGCTACTTGATTAACACCACGGATTACACTATGGAATGTAAACCGAAGTAAAAAAGTAAAAGATTATACTAAGAAATGTAATTGGCTGGCAAAAATGTAAAGTGATTAACTAAAGAATGTAAATGAAGGGTAATTGAAATGATATAATGGGTTTGATTGGATTGGTATGAGAAAAATTTTTCTACTGAATTTTTTGGTTATTTATAGCCTTAATCTAGTTATTTGGATGTTTTCCACATTCTGACGGTTGTTATAACCGTTTAACACGTCTTAATTCTCCCCACTTCTACTCCTGCCATCTGTCCTGTAACCACTTTTTCACAATTACTCTTTAGTTGACCGCTTAGTGAATGACATGACATTGCTCGATGCGCTCCAACTGTATTATTGTGGAATCCTCTTTGTATACCCTAAAAGATCTCTGAATACACCACGCAAATCTATCCAAATCATACGCAACTCATTCTGATTGACTTTTGTAAGAATTGGCGACAAGGGGATGAACATATTACCCCTCACGTCACTTCGCCTTTGGAAAAAATGTGAAAGTGACGCGTGACTCCTAATTAATGCAACAATCATTCGGTACATGTGGCAATGCCATAATAATCGTCTCTTACCGATGTAGCCATGCACGCCAGCTCTAACCACCCTTGTTTGAAATAAGGGCTAACCCTGTTGCAACGCATGTACTCGTATTGTATAAAACAAAAATTAATGATGCCCTAATAAATGCTCCGTCTTCTTAGACGATATAAACATCATTTCAAACATTCTTTTTACTCCACGCTTCCTTCTTCATTCCTCATCTAAATTCTAATTCCTTCATTTTCTTTCCAACCTTAGCAATGGTTGCCTCATTATCCTCTGCCCCTCTTTCCACCAAGACGACTTGGTCACTGTAATGGATGCTCTTTTAAGAAGTTTTCTAATAAAATAGTCTTTAAATCGCTGATTGGAGACTATTATTGTATGGAACCGACATTCTTTCCTGAGATTGTTACTAATGAATTCAGTATGATAACCCTTTGTTTTCCAACTGCCCAGGTGAAACTTTACTGATTCAATCTGAATCTATCCCAAAACCGTCCAATACTCTAAAGAACACTCGATCCTGGCCGAAACTATTAATAGAATGGGATGTTTGGTTCACTCATATTTCTTCTCAATATGAAGCGACATGGACTTTAGCATTTACGAGTACATCAAACCCTCCACATACGATTATTCGTCAGACCCTGCTCTCCTTACAACAACGTCGACATTCTAGAGCCCATTCATTGAAAGCTTCTTCTTCGGATGCAACCCAATGATCCCAACAATTTTGGAAATAGCGGCTCTAACCCAACTCATTCCCTTCGGCGAGATAGTCTTCTCAAGCTTCGCTCAACAGGAAATAAGATGCTTTGTAAATAAGGCCGACAAAACCTATTCACACTTCATGCAAGTATACCACAAATGCGAAGGCCCGATCGATTATGAAGAATATATAGCATTCTTACTACTCTGAATCTACCGACATTTATTTTGTGTGAATGCTCTTCAGGTTACAAATGAATATATTTAACTAGTCGAGTTACTTGTGCAGGGGTCAAAAAATTGCTCTGACACCTTTCGTACTCGGTCACCTATATAGAGGTATTTTTGAAATTACTATCAAATGTCTGTATCTTGGAGGAGGACCACTATGGCTTCTCCATATGTAGATTTATGAATATTTTTGTCCTTTCCTTGTTCTAATTCATTCCAATATTATTTATTCTCCTCAAGATATCCATACATTTTTCGTTTGTATGGACTCCTTATTCTTTTCTCCCTCTTACAACCCACATGCTAAAACAGAATGTGAGTCATGTAATGATATGCTAATAATAATTAGGTCGCACGCTATTAGACCTTGTTCTAGCTCAAATCCAACCTTCTTACAACCTGAGTGATCTTGGCGTGTGAGATTTCTCTGCACCTCTCGTGCATTTCCAAACGTCCCAACAAGCACTCTTGGAATTATTGGTGCATCTTACACAGTCTGAATGTTCGGGAGTGAAAGATGGCTTGGATGGATGGGTTTCCATGATCAGACGAATCGACACTATTGAGACCTCCTCACAAAGCTAAATATAGACAGTAAACACTAAGAAATTCGCTTAACCATGTAAGTGTAAAGAAGATCTTATCACCTCTTTATGATTGAGATAGCTTTGGAATAACAATCAACAACTTAGATTCTCTATTCACGAGCTAGATAGATTAATGTGTTATTTATTCTTCTTCTTCTCTTCTGTTTTTTTTTTTTTTTTTCAATATTTTTCTCAAGCTTCTGGATACTCTATTAAGTGAAATGCCTCCTTATATATATATATATATATATATATAATGAAAGATCAGAGGACACTTGAGAGGGATTATCCAATGTCATCTTAGAGGGGAACTTGTGTGGAATCCACCTACCACTGGTTAACTGTTAAAAATCAGTGGTTTTTAAAATAATAAAAATGTAAATTCGAATTTTTCAAAATTTTGGGATTTTTCCGTCAAAATGCTTTTTGAATTAAAAAGTGTTGTGTGTGTGCTTTGTCCCACATCGGAAATGTAAAGAAAATTTCTGTGGTTTATATGTGGACTTGTGAAGAATATTCTTACTTGGAGTTTTTAGGAGGAGATGAAACATGGGTTGCGTCACACGCATGCACACATGCGCGCGCGCTCGGGCACAGGCGTGGGCGAGGGCAGTGAGGCAGTGTGGCTGTAGTGGCGCAGAGCGGTCGCTCTCCCTTGTGACCTTAAAGCGTGAGATGGTGCGATGGGTCTGGTTAGAGCCTTAGGGTGGTGTGGATCTGAAAATCCGAAATGAGCCTGAGTTTTATAGGTAACTGAAACGGTTGGATCTTAAATCCAACGCGGATAGCTACCTTAAAAGCCACAACGGTCCGAAAACGGACCGGTTAGGATGATCCAACGGTCAGATCTTTTGATCAGACAACCAGAAACGTTTGGAATTAATGGACAACGGCTAGAAATATTTTTCAAACGTTCTGTACTATTGAATACCACACAACAACGGTGCTATACCTGATGCCTATATAAACAGGACCATGCCAGTCTAATTTCATCATCTCAACAAACCATCTCTCTCATCAAATCAGATACGATTCATAGCTCCATTCTAAAATACTTAGAATATCTCCACCGTCTGAGTTTGCTAGAAGAAATATGTTGCGTTAAAACTGTTCTACAATAGACCTATCGTGATTGCTGCACGCTGGATCCAGATAAGGCTTGTCTTATCCTGGAAGCAGTTCACCTGTAACCCATCAGCAGTTGATAAGGGGACAAATCACACTTTAAGACCACATATTTTTATACGTGATTCAACCTAGTGAAATATTTTATTTATATTTATTTTTATATTTTCGGTATATGCAAACGTAAATTCTCAACATTAACCACTCACAAGTGGGCCTCATACCTAATGTCCAGCAAGGACACTGTGCTATATAGGTGCACGTACCTGTCACCAGTGCAGATAATTCAACTGGTGGGCCCCTGATGGATCAAAGTCTCCTCCACCAAGTAATGTCAACATAAGATCACTGGACACTTCCCACTGCAGTTGGACTTGGCTTTATTTGTTTTTCTACGATCCATTTGCAGGTCTAGAATCGTAGGGACTAGATTTTCTATTGAGGAAGCCTTTTGACAAAATCTGCCATGTTGGTATGATGGTATCACCGGTCTAGATCACTGTACATGGCCCCCCACTTGTACGAAATGCTGGCACGAATGGAAATGACAGCAATTCGTAATTCATTCATTAATGCTCCTGAACGGGGGGACAGATAAATGTCCAGCAAATCACCAGCTCATAGGAGGAATTGTATTGTACACCCGCAGCGTACATTAGATCTGCTCATGCACATTCAAACATAACATGACACACAAGCACATCAATCCAGGCCGTCTAAATTCTGTATGACATTATGGGTGGATACATCTGGAAGATCATATTATCAGACGATCCTCTCCATCCAACCATTGCTAACCGAATAAACATTCATTATTCCAATTGAATGGATAGGATAATCCTTGATCATGGCATTTTGGTTATCCCTCGTCCCTAATGTTTTCCCACTTTCTGAAGGTCTAGATGAGTGCATTTTATTCTGTGTATACAGTAAAGATGCGCATGTGTATCGTATACCGTGCTCTTCAGTAGTACGATACAATGACCCTTGTGACCCTCCGTGCACTTGTCTCGTTTCTCGTTAACTTCAGTAAAGGCTCAGCAGCCCGGGGGTTGTCTGGCAAGGTGGGCCATCTCTTAGATTTTTTTTCAACCAATGAAGTTTTGTGGCTTAGTTGACGAGTGTACTATCTTAATATTTGGTAAATGGAATGCTCCCAGCATGCACTACTTTAATAAATGGGTTAGATTGATCATACGTGTGCCATCGGTTGGTGAAAAGAGGCTTGTCTAGCTGGGATAAATGTAAGTAACAAAGGATAATTATTTTAGTGAAGAAGAAAATTCTTTATTATTTTCCATAAACACTGGTTGATTGATTTTAGTGGACTATAACATTTTATTTACTTTCATCTCTTGATTTTAGTTTTGAATTTTGACTTTTTATAAATATTTTCTTTATAGTTTTGTATTATTGTATCAAATGTTGGCAAGCATAAATAACTGTCAATAGCTCAACCTTGAAACAATATTCTGTCTTTATACATTTCGCTGACCCAATCATGACCACATTGTCCCGGTGATGTAGAGTGGGTTGCGGATAATTTCATGGCCAAGATAGATCAAAAAAGGCCCGATCGATGACAGAAGTGATTTGGACCGTCAAATCTTAAATCGGGTGTATCACGCAATTCAAAATGAGTCATTGGATGTAAAATATATGATTTTGGGTAGGACGAGTTACTTTAGCCACCAACCCTGCTATGCCGGGTTGTGCGCAGCCACCAACCCTGCTATGCCGAGGACGGTCATCTCCTTATTTTAATTTTATTTTTACTATCAATAGTAAATTTTAGTTTGATTATAATTCTTCATCTGTTAGGCTTTAGGAGTTGCGCCTAACGTGAGAATTGCTTAGAATAATTAGGATAATTGCATGGTGAAGCCAAATAGGACACTTACTATTTTTGGCCCAAAACCTTGCGCACTAGTAGACATCACCATCGTCTATAAATAAGTAAGTTGTGAATTCTAGGAGTTTTAGTTGTAGTTTCATTATGAAATTTCTCCCATTTCTTAGTACCTCTAAAAGGTTGTGAACTTGTTTATTTAATTCATCAATCAAATTACGAATTTTATAAAATTTATTTCTATTTTTCTTACTTTTTTTCTCGTGGATTCGAAAAGTCTCTACGAAGAGTTTAGAAATGCTTTGTGGATTTGAATTAGTTATCCTTGAGGAAGACCGTGATCGACCTCATCACATTCATCCCTGCGTCACCCAGCCTTTCACCGAAAGGTGGAAGGAGGGGGTAGGCCATGCATGCTTCGTCATTTTTTGGTATTTATCTCTACCCCGAGTGTTCAAGAATAGATCGAAGTCTTCACTTTTCAAATAACTTTGTTTCCGTTCTATTATTATGTAAATAGAGACTAGTTAGACGTGGTGATGACATCCATCTAATTCTGCCTAGGAGCCCTTCCCTTCCCTTCACTGTTTATAGGTTAATAGCTTGAGGGTGCACTACAGTGGTATTGCTACCACTCTAGGCTTATGGTGGTACAAGCAGATGTGACGCCCACATGATGTATGCAAAAAATTCAAACTGTCTATCAGTTGCCTAACTTGATGTTACAACTAGGTCCCAAAAATCCAATCTATTAAAAACTTAGGTGGGCAAAAACATAGGAAACAAGCTGGGAGGGAACACCTCATCCTTTTGATTTGCACAGGCCGACATGAATTGCAAACCAGCCTGATTGTTGGTTGGCTCTTCATCCATTCCATATGAAAGGTCTGGAATTATCCAGATATGCAATGATTGCCACCTATGTTAGTCTCCTCTCAAATTGTTCCATATGGTGTGGCCCACCTGACTGATGAATTAGCCTGAATTTTGGTCCCAGGAGGTAACGGGCATTGGCTCATCTGACGGATAGATTGGATGTCATGCATGCATTACGTAGCCCCACATCTTCCCAGTAACACTGGTGCGCCCCCCTGGTGGCATATACCAATATATCTACATTTTAAATGTTTTAATCACAACAACATAGGTCGATTATCATATAACCTTTTAGCTTACTAACATCCATTATTTATTAAATATTGTAAATTAAAAAAACATTTAAAATGTATATTTTATATTTGTAATAGCTAACAGTGTGTTTGGATGCACCGAATATCATAAAATATCATGAACTTGCCCTAATTTAGATAACTAGCTTTGACTGGTGTGGCCATGCTTTATGCTCTAGATAATTAATTGGTTTATTGTCTTCCACGTGGATGGACCATGCCCCAAACATACATTTAATCCAGATAATCGAATTCGTTGACATTTCCATGCAAATTAAGGACACACCAAAAAGTTACTACGATCAGATAATCCTATGCACCCCACCAGTATCCATGTCTTTGTACAATAGAACTGCTATTGGATGATTTACTAGAATTTCATCTAGTAAGGTGGGCATGTGCACATTTGCCTTTCACCGTGCTTTGAAAGTATAGGTTGTGGCAATGGGCCAGAAATGCCAGAAGAGGCTTGCTTGAGCTGCTCAAGTACCCTTCTGCCCTACCACATGATAATCCAACCCTTAATTATCTAGAAGGTCCCACCATAGATGTACCAGATGAAGAAAAAACAATCACTGTTCAAAGATCCTCACTGTCCTTGAAGAAGTGATTTCATTGCACACGTATAAGGATCTCTAGTAGTGGATTTTTCCCTGCTGCTCATCCGTCATGATGTCTTCAAGGCGAAAGAGATCATCAAGTAGTGGGGATAAAGGGGCTAGCCCCTCGACGCTGGACCCCAATAGTCTACCACACCTGTTTCGTGCAGCGGGTAAAACACCCTAGTTGTGTGGGGCACACTGTGTTGTACAGGTGAAATCCGTTTGGTCCATTAGATGATAATGCTTATGTTCGCTGTTCATACAAAAGATCATCCCAAAAAAATGATCATATGGGCCACACTAACTGTAAAAATGTCAAAATTGTGGTGTGGTCCACCTGAGTTATCGATTGGCCTGATTTTTATATATCTTCCTTTCATCATTGTAAGAGACACCTGATGTACAGGTTTGATATACAAACCATAGTGGTCCACATACAAACCTATGGTTGGTGTTCCATCCCCCATCATTCCCTGTGGTGTGGCCCACCTGAGTTCTCTATTTTTGTAATTTTTTTCCAGAGCCTAGTATTGAGGAGTACATCTGATGGACGGAGTGGATGAGACGCAAACAATATGGAACAACATAGCTTGGGTGTTTTAGCCGGACACCGGTCCATCTAGATATACAGAGAGGGTACGCGGCAATAGGTTTTTTGGGGAGTTAATACTCCAGCAGAGTATGCAAGTTGATACACATGCCATGTATCATATATTAACTCAAATCAGAATTAAGCTGCTGAATCCATTGTCCGAATGTCACGGACCCAAATGAGTTTAGGTGAACTATCCTATCCTCTGATATGTAAATATTATTTGTTAAAAGGTCATTCCAAACAAAAGGGGAGCCTCTTCATTTAAAGGAACTATCTCACTTAATCTAACTAAATATTTTAGTGAAATTAACGAAATTATTAAGGTAGATTAAAACAAACCTCTTTATAACAGATATATACCAGGATATAAGTTCTATAACAATAATGTAGTAATTTGTAAAAACCTGAATAATTATTTACTTTACCTTGCGTTTGGTTGCACCAAATTTCATGATGATATTTTACACCAATTAGAGATTAATCAGGA
Source organism: Magnolia officinalis (assembly GCA_021015155.1). Lineage (NCBI taxonomy): Eukaryota > Viridiplantae > Streptophyta > Magnoliopsida > Magnoliales > Magnoliaceae > Magnolia > Magnolia officinalis. The sequence continues at coordinate 30,976 of JAJHSJ010000289.1, read as the reverse complement.
AATATCATGATATTCTGTGCAGCCAAACAAACGCATCCGCCCTTAGTGAAAAAATCTAACATATGGGTATGTTTCCTCTTCTACGTTTTCAAATATTTCTGTAAAAATAGCAGTATACTGTCGATAAACGGCTCAGATTTTTCACTGTGGGCCAAAAGTTTGAGCCCTACGCCAGCTCAGCAATGCGTCTCAACTTTTTTTTTTTTTTTTTTGGCACTAACAAAGGTGGAGCACACTACTTATAATTTGAAAATGACTTAAAAAGAGAGGAAATAAAACCATAGTGGGCCTAACCCCTCATGAGGGGAATCACTAGAATTTATATCACAATACAGTGTTCATGACGAAAACATGGTATCACATCCATGGAAATTATCCTAGTGGGTCAGCCGGAAATTAGAATAAGGATTTTTATGAAATAGTACATCATTGCTTTGGAATTTGCATCGTGGTATCTTTTGTTTTTTGTTTTTCATTAACATATCTTCTTAATTTAAATGATTTTCATTCCAGTACCTTCAATTAGGTTTCTAATGATGAAAATGCCCTCTAAACAGGAATGCTCTCTCATCAGAAGAATGTTCACAAGTCAGAGATTAGGATTGTTCAACTTATCTGAATTTGGCAATTTGACTTAGGAACAGTGAGTTCTACAACTTAGCCGGTTGTGATTTGCCTTCTTGATTTTTTGGATGGTTAAAAATAAAAAATATCCAATGACCCTAATTAAACAAACGAATGTTAACAGATCAGACATTTAGATTGTTCAATCAATATCAACTTGGGACTGATTTTGGGAAAATGGATTTCGTAGTTTGGTTGTTTTAACTAAAAATATTGTATGGTACCTGCACAATTATTTGTTGGTGCTTGCTCATTAAGCAGCATGTGTTGCGTGAGTATCATGTAACTTCCTTTCTATTTTGTGAGTGTGAAGGTTTGAAGTGAAACTTGTGAAGGCGTGTGGTAGAATCTTGAGCAATGATATCATATAACGAGAAATTCTGATTCTTGAAACTGAAGCTTCAATGGCGCTTCCGAATTCCAAGGAACACAAAACAGTGCATGCATGTGTGCATATGCGTGCGCGGTTTAGGCCATCCTTGAGATGGTTTTACCCTCGCCTAATACTGAATAAGGTTCGCTCGTCATATTTCCACACATGTATGTTGAATAAGTATAGACAATCATCTGTTTTTTTTTTTTCTTAGATCTTCGGGTTTTAAGTGCAGTTCATCTTGATTCATGTATAATGGAAAGTTTTGATTCGAATTTTGGTGGTCGGTGGCCAACAACGGTCATAGAAGTTATACGATGATCCTAATAGTCCACTTTCATGTCAGATGATTAGATGCTCAGATTCATGTGTTCCAAGATGCTAAATCCAAGTTTTGGGGCCACTGTATTCTGCGTGTAGTACGCTTTATGAAAGGTGTGTTGAAGTTGGCCGCCCATATTTCAAATACTGTGTATCATGGAAGTGACATTTCGCGTCTGTATTCACTGGATTGGTTGAACAATCGCAATGTCTAATCTGTGAACACTTGCTTGATGAAAACGTAATTGAAAGGGCATTTTTTGTTGTATCCACGGGTTCCTTGATATGTCTCTATTGGTAGTTTGTTTTTTTGTTTTTGTTTTCTTCTTTTTCTTTTGTTTTATGTTGATGTTCGGTTATTTTGTGGTGCCCACCCTAATTTTGTTTAGCTAGATTATCATATCAACATAGGTACAAACGGTGTGCTCTTGTTTTTTTCGCAAAATAATAATAATAATAATAATCATAAATAAATAATAATTAAAAATTAAAAATTTCAAAAGTTAAATGAAAGGTTTTAAGAAAAGGTACCGATTACGAAAACCTCCCGTGGGCTTACATCACTAAACCATGCATGTTGACCTTACACTAATGGCAACTTTGTGATATCATAGAAGGGGGCACAAAAAATATAAAGGGAACTACGGGAGGCACTCTCAAGTCTAATAAGTTATGTCCATCCACTTTGGTAAATAGTGATTAATTAATGTTATTTATTAATAAATAGTGATTAATTAATGTTATTACTGCTAATAAATGAAGTAATAAATGAAGGCAAGGAGAAAGGGTGGACAACTTAGGTATAGGTCCAACAATGGTGTTTATGTGAAATCTACCTTGTCCATGTCCACCCCATGTCACCCCGTGTTAGGCTCAAGGCCTATAGCCACATTTATGATTTAGGCGGACCACTTGATTGTAAAGAAACGACATGGAAACTCTCACCTTCCAACTTGTAACCTTTAGTGTGGCCCACCTTAATCATAGATAGGCCTATATTTTGGTGCGAAATCTAGTGATTGGAGTGCATTTTATATATCATCACAGTGGGCCCTATAAAAAATAAGGGTGGATGTTGTTGAGCTAGAATTCGGCTGCGTGATGCATGTGTGTAGTTTGCAAGCATGCCAGACCAATTGTGGTATGATGCAAATTAACTAAACTCCTCTAACCCCTTATGTCAAGATAGAGCGATAGAATTAAATTATGGTAGACCAATCATTTATTTTGCAAACTATCAAGTTTGCCATTAGGCGATTTATGAAAGATGGGGCTTTTTCTCCGGTAGGTTATTTTTTCCCTTGGAAATCAAGGACTTTTGAAAGTGTAGCCAGTGTTATTTTAACATAAATGAAGCTTGAGATCAAAGATATTAAGACTTATGACTATTAAGGATCACCTTCCTGACTAAGAGTAATAGAGTGCTTAAACGAGAAGTGCGCTGATGAGTAGAGGATAAGAAATGCCAATTTTACAAACTGCTATCAATCCATTATATAAGCATAGGTGGACAATTCCTAAAACCCAGCATATGAGCAACACTGACTACTGTTTACTGCATGAAAAGCTTTGCAGCCCGACCATGATGTATGTGTTTCATCCACACCATCTATCCATTTTGTCAGCTCATTTTAGGTAATGGGCACAAAAAGAGAAAGATGCAAATCTTAAGTGGACCACACCATTGAAACATTGATGATTGAACTCTCACCATTAAAAACTTCTCTGGGACTACAAAAGTTTTGGATCAAGCTAATATTTGTGTTTTTCCTTCATCCAGGCCCATGTGACCTAATCAATATGTTGGATGACAAATAAACATTAATTACAATATACCCTAAAAAGTTTTAATGGTGGGGATACAATCACCACGGTCTCCTATAGTGTGGTCCACTTGAGATTTGGATTTGCCTTATTTTTGGGCTCATGCCTTAAAACGAGTTAGAAAAATGTATGGACGGCGTTGATAAAATACATATATTATGGTGGGTTCCACATAGCTTTTCTAGCAACACACGTTTGTAGACACTCCACCCAAACTAGCAACTTGATGAAGCATGGATGTTCCTTAAAAACTCATTACTTGAGTTAATCCTAGCTATAGCCAATACCAAAGGCAAACTAAGACTTAGTTAATAACTAAGTTAAACTAAGCCTTAACCATTTACTTAAGCCGAACTAAGCATTAAGTAGCGCCAAATTTTTGGCTAAATCTAAACTACATGCAAGTCAAATTCAATAACCCAAAAGGATATTGATGTAAAGCGGGTTGCGGACAGTTTCATGGCCAAGATGGATCAGAAAAGGCCCAGTCGACGACAGAAGTGATCCGGACCGTCGGACCTTAGATTGGGCGTATCTTGCAATCTGGAATGAGTTACCTGACGTAAAATATATGATTTTGGGGGAAAACGAGCTACTTTAGCCAACCAACCCTGCTAGGCCGGGTTGCAACGCCTGAAATTGCAAAAAACCCCTGGATCGACGGTCGTTTCCTTGCTTTAATTTCGTTTTTACTATAAATAGTAAGTTTTAATTTGATTATAACTCTTCATCCGTCGGGCTTTAGGAGTTGCGCCCAACGTGAAAAGAGCGTAGGATAATTAGGAGAACGGTTTGGTGAAGCCAAATAGGACACTTACTATTTTTGGCCGAAACCCTTACGCACTAGTAGACATCACGACCGTCTATAAATAGTAAGTTTACTATTTAAAGTAAGTCACAGATTCTAGGAGTTTTAGTTGTAGTTTGATTCTGATTTCTTTCTCATTGCTTGGTACCACTATTTAAAGGGTTGTGAACTCATTTTTAATCATTAATTAATCAAGTTCGAATTTATTAGAATTTATTTCTATTTCCTGCTTTCTTTCCTCGTGGATTCGAGAAGCCTCTATGAGGAGTCCAAAGAAGCTCCATGGATTCGGAGTAGTTATCCTCATCACGTTCATCCCTGCGTCAATTGGTATTAGAGAGAGGATTCCCCTCAGGCCGATGGCAAACAATGAATGTATGAATCAAAATCCTGTGGACGGTGATCTAGAGATTCGTTATCTTTCGGAAAGAATGAAAGCTTTCCACCGGGAGAGTCAGTTGACCATGCAAGGGCTACAGGCAACCCTCGACCATCTTGCCGATGTGTTACTTTCGCCGCGAGCCCTAGGCGATGCTCCACTACTTATGGTTGCTCCACCACCCATGGTGGCTCCACCACCCATGGTTGCTGTATGATGCAACCCCAATTTTCGTAAAGCACTACCAGTGGCAAACCGTAGGGCTATACCAGATGATTCAAGTTCTAGCGACGAGGACCTTAATGAGGGTTTTGCTCAACAACCAATCCATGGAGGCGATCACCTAGATCGTGCTGAACTATCGAGGTAAGGCTGAACTTTCTAGTTTTAATGATTTATTACGTACAGAAGATTTTCTCGATTAGCTAGCCGAAGTAGAGAGATATTTTGATTACATGGACGTGCCAAATCATAAAAGGATAAAATTGGTAGCGTTAAGTTAAAATCTAGTGCTTCTGCATGGTGGGAATAATTACAACTCTCATGAGCCTGCCAGAACAAGGCGCCCATCTCATCATGGCCACGGATGAGACGTCTTCTTCGATCACGATTTCTCCCCAGTGGCTATGAGCAGATATTATTCCATCAATACTAAAATTGCCGACAAGGAAACCGAACTATCATATATTACACTAAAGAATTTTAACGGTTGGCTACACGAAACGATCTGTCAGAATCTGAGTCACAGAAGGTGACACGATTTATAGGTGGGTTGCAACCGACAATTCAGGACCGAGTTCAGATGTACCCAGTCGGGACCGTAGATGAAGCAGTTCAACTAGCGGGTAAGGCAGAAACACAACTTGCAAGAGTTCCTGCTCGTCCCTATCCTTCAAATCGACCCCCCATGACGGGTCCCACGCAGGATCCAGTGCTGGCACAAGGAAAAGATCTAGTGGGAGAACGTCCTCAACCTCCTACAACCGCAAACAGTGATACGAGGAGCGGCTCATCCAGACCTCAACGTGCAGCACCTACAACAGCGGGCCCGAGTAGGATTCCAAATCCTTATGCTCAGCCAAGGTCGAACAATTGTTACCGCTGTGGCCAGCCAGGCCACTTATCAAACACCTGTCCTCAACGTCCCGCAGCACATTTAACTATAAACGAAAGGGGCACTAAAGATGAGGCCGCAGAAGAAGGCCATGACTATGACGAACATAAACAAACCACTGAAGAAATAGCAGGTGGTGATGAAATGACGGGCGAGGATCGTGGCGAATTTCTAGTTGTGAGGCGATTACTGTATACCCCACGAAAGGAATTACATCCACAGCAACGCAATATATATATTTCGTACTCGGTGCACTATTAACAGAAAGGTCTGTGATATGATCATAGATAGTGGTAGTAGCAAGAACATCATCTCAAGAGTGATGGTAGACAAATTGCGGCTACCAACGACGAAACATCCTTCCCCATACTCAATTGGCTGGATAAAAAAAGGTGAATGAGACCAAGGTAACTGAACAATGCACTATCTTATTTTCAATTGGTAAAAATTATAAGGATCAGATACTTTTTGACGTGGTCGACATGGAAGCTTGCCACATACTACTCGGTCGACCCTCGTAGTCAGACCGTGATGCGACCCATCGGAGACGAGACAATGTCTATGTATTCGTCAAGGATAGTCGAAAAATAATCCTTGCCCCTATGGTATCAGAGAATCACCGTGAAGTTTCTAAAGTGGAGGGGAGTTCCCTCTTAACCATTTGAAATTTCATGGAGGAATCCAAGGAAACCAACGAGGTATACGCCGTAGTGGTGAAGGGCGAGGAAGAGGAACCCTCAAACATCCCTCCAAGTTTAAGACTCTTGCTAAACGAATTCAAAGAAGTCTGACCTGAGGATTTACCTGATGGATTGCCCCCCATGAGGGACATCCAACATCACATAGACCTCGTCTCTGGGGCTAGCCTGCCCAACCGCCCTTATTATCGGATGAGTCCGGAGGAGTACGAGATACTTCAGAGGCAAGTAGAGGAATTGATCCGTAAGGGTCTCTTGAGAGAGAGCATGAGCCCATGTGCCGTACCAGCATTATTAACGCCAAAAAAGGATGGAAGCTAGTGCATGTGTGTCGACAACCGGGCAATCAACAAAATTACCATCAAATATCGGTTCCCAATACCACGGTTGGACACTAGAAGGGGCTAAGGCGTTCTCTAAACTAGATCTAAGGAGTGGGTACCATCAGATTCGTATCCGACCCAGTGATGAGTGGAAAACGACATTCAAGACCAAGGAAGGGTTGTATGAGTGGCTGGTCATGCCCTTCGGCCTATCGAATGCACCAAGTACTTTTATGCATTTGATGAATCAAGATCTAAAACCGTTCAGTTTATTTTGATGACATATTGATATATAGCCAAGATGAGGTAGAGCACAGGAAACATCTCAGGCTGGTGCTGTAGGTCCTACAAATTAACAAGTTGTACCTCAACTTAAAGAAGTGTAGTTTTTTAACTGACAGCCTGTTGTTTCTAGGATTTGTTGTAACGTCCACAGGCATTCGTGTGGACGATGAAAAGGTGCGAGCTTTTAGGGAATGGCCGATCCCAATAAACATTCATGAGGTGAGGAGTTTTCACGGGTTGGCGACTTTTTATCGTCGATTTGTGCGAGATTTTAGCATCATAGTCGCGCTTATAACAGATTGCATGAAAAAAGGACTGTTCCAGTAGACTGATAAAGCTGACAAGAGCTTTCATGAGATCAAGCATCGTTTGTCTACAACACCGGTCTTGGTGCTTCCTAATTTCGACAAATTATTTGAGGTTGAGTGTGACGCTTCATACGTCGGAATTAGGAGAGTATTATCACAGGAAGGCAAGCCGGTAGCCTTCTACAGCGAGAAGCTCAACGAAGTCCGAAAGAAGCGGTCGACTTATGAGCTTGAGTTGTACGCAGTTGTTCAGGCGCTGTGACATTGGCAGCATTATCTAATTCAAAGAGAGTTCATTTTGTACACTGACCATCAAGGATTAAAGTTTATTAATTGTCAGACTAACGTGAATCGTGTGCATGCTAGATGGGTTGCGTTTTTACAGGAATTCAGGTTCGTTTTGAAGCACAAGTCAGGGCAGCAGAACAAGGTAGTTGATGCACTTAGTCGTCGTGCATCACTACTTGTTACGATGAGTAACAAGGTGGTCGGCTTCGATTGTCTCAAGGAGCTGTATGCCGAGGATGAGGACTTCAAAGATTCTTGGGTGAAGTGCCAAGAAGGTCACCCCAGTGACCTTTATATACAAAATGATTTTTCCTTCAAGGGGAATCGATTGTGCATCCCCTAAAGTTCTCTGAGGGAGCAGATTATTCAAGAGCTCCATGGAGGTGGCCTCGGTGGACACCTTGGGCGAGACAAGACTCGAGCTCTTATGGAAGAGCGATATTACTGGCCACAATTAATACGTGATGTGGAAAAAGCCGTACAACGCTGTCATGTTTGTCAGACCTCCAAGGGGTAATCTCAGAATACGGGCCTCTACACCCCGTTACCTGTGCCCGACGGTCCTTGGGAGGATTTATCAATGGACTTCATGCTTGGTCTCCTACGAATACAACGTGGTATGGATTCAGTGTTTGTGGCGGTAGATCGTTTCTCTAAGATGACACATTTTATCCCATGCAAGAAGACCCTCGATGCAACACACGTGGTGAATTTATTCTTCAGGGAGGTCGTACGGCTACACGGGGTCCCCAAGACCATCACTTCTTATCGTGACACGAAGTTCATTAGCCACTTTTGACGGACTTTGTGGACTCGATTCAATACACGACTTCAATTCAGCAGTGATTACCACCCACAGACCGATGGGCATACCGAAGTTGTGAATCGCACGTTGGGAAACCTCCATCGCTGTATTTCAGGAGAAAGACTGAAGCAGTGAGATTTGACCTTATCTCAAGCAGAGTTTGTATTCAACAATATGGTGAACCGCTCGACAGGGAAATCACCGTTCCAGATTATCTATGGACAAGTGTCTCACCACACGCTTGACTTTGTCCCTTTGCCCAAGCACCCAGGTACGATCATTGCAGCAAAACATATGGCAGACAAGATCATGGGCGTCCATGTGGAAGTGCAGACCAAGCTACATGCCTCGAACGAGAAGTACAAGGAACAAGTGGACAAGCACTGGCGACAAAAAGTGTTCGAGGTGGGCGACCGCTTTATGGTCCATCTGCGCAAAGAGAGATTTCCGACCGGGACATACAATAAGTTGAAAAATAAGAAGATTGGACCCGTCCTAATCATTTGAAAGATTAATGACAACGCGTATGTTGTTGATCTTCCAGATGACATGGCGATCTCACGGACTTTCAACATCGCGAACCTGACCGAGTATCATGAACCAGCGCAGGATGAGAACTCGAGGACGAGTTCTTTTGAAGTGGAGGGGACTGATGTAGAGTGGGTCGCAGACAGTTTCATGGCCAAGATAAATCAGAAAAGGTCCGGTCGACGACAGAAGTGATCCCGACTGTCGGACCTTAGATCGGGAGTATCTCGCAATCCGGAATGAGTTACCTGACATAAAATATATGATTTTGGGGTAGAACGAGCTACTTTAGCCAACCAACCCCACTAGCCCAGGTTGCGACACCCAGAATTGCGAAAAACCCCTGGATCGACGGTCGTTTCCCTGCTTTAATTTCATTTTTACTATAAATAGTAAGTTTTAGTTTGATTATAACTCTTCATCCGTCGGGCTTTAGGAGTTGTGCCCAACGTGAAAAGAGCTTAGAATAATTAGGAGAACGGTTTGGTGAAGCCAAATAGGACACTTACTATTTTTGGCCGAAAACTTTGCGCACTAGTAGACATCACGACCGTCTATAAATAGTAAGTTTACTATTTATAGTAAGTCGTAGATTCTTGGAGTTTTAGTTGTAGTTTGATTCTAATTTCTTTACCATTACTTGGTACCCCTAGTGAACTCATTTTTAGTCATTAATTAATCAAGTTCGAATTTATTAGAATTTATTTCTATTTCCTGCTTTCTTTCCTCGTGGATTCGAGAAGTCTCTGTGAGGAGTCCAGAGAAGCTCTGTGGATTCGGAGTAGTTATCCTCATCACGTTCATCCCTGTGTCAGATACGAATAAAAATCCAGCACCCTTTAGAAGTTAATCTAAACCCTTGCTAGAGTTCTGGAAGATTAATCTAGAAGACAAGCTGCACTAGTTGACCAAAACTGGAGCGAAACCACATAGGATGAGGCACTTGAAGTGCCACCGTCCTATGTGGCACCATCAAGATAGCTGAAAGTTTCATCTTAGGATGAGAATTGCCCTATTATTCCCTCTATTTACACCTACCATTCCCCTAACTAATGAGACAATACCATGTGACACCTCTATCCTCTCCACCAATCACAAGCTTTCACATTTGCATTTGCCCTCCAAAGTCTAGCTTCTATATTTTAAAAATGTCATCCCAAAGTCCTATAAATACTCCCATCCTCTCCTCATTTCAAACAACAACAAGCCTTCTCATCCACTAAGTGTGTGTGTGGTGTGTGTGTGTGTGTGTGAGTGAGAGAGAGAGAGAGAGAGAGAGAGAGAGAGAGAGAGAGAGAGAGAGAGAGAGAGAGAGAGAGAGAGAGAGTGCCCAAGCTTCAAAACCCATCCATTCCAACCCCTTCTTTAGCCTTATCCAGTCATCTCACAGCCTCCTAGCCCACTCTAGCCTTCCCCTTGAGCCTATGCTCACTCAGGCTATGGTTTCCGATAGTAGTGCGCTCTCACTCACCTACTACATTCGAGCCACTTCAAGTTACGAACCCAAAATCAAGCGACCATCATTTGCATTTACATCTTATCATTCACATCATTGCATCAACTCTCGTGCCCTTTTCTCCTCTAGGCTTCCTCTAAGCATATGCTATATGACTTACCTGAATTTTGGATCCTGTTAGATTAGAAACTCATCATTGCTTAGTCCCTCATTTTCTTTTCTTTAGTTCTTCTTGAATAAGGGTTGTCGGGCAAGGCACCCCCATGCTCTTCCATAACTATCTCTAAGTTGAGCTCTAGTTATTACAAGTGCTTGTCTGTTATTAACCAGTACAGACCTATTGCATTTATACATCATCCTTCATATTATCTCATCTTCTCTCAACTCCCATGCTTCTCTAGACATTCTATGGGTGTATACTCTCTGACTTGTCAAAATTTTGAATCCTATCACATTAGAAACTTGAGGTTTTTCTACTCCAGTTTTTCAATATTTTTACCTTTTAGCATAGAATCACTGAATCTCCTAAAATTGATTAATCACGTGAAGTAGAGACCGCAGTCTCATGTATATATATAGGTAAAGAGGGTGCCTAACACATTCCCTCTTTATAACAAATGTCCCTTACTCAGAATCCCAAGTTGTAGATCATGAGTTATTTCAAGGTACGAGACTTATGGGATCCTCTAATTTTCACAAATTATGCAGGATCTTGCCTACAATTGGATTTTTACGCTAAGTGGCTAGTGGTGATCCAAGTCAAGTACATCATATACATGTGTCGACCCACACACACACACACATACACACAAAGCATGGGCATGGGAACCAGCAATCACAATGTTAAGGAAGTTAGTGCTATATTCTTATGCTACAAAATCCGTGTCTTAAAAAAAGGGAAACACCTACCCTTAATTTGATGGGCCCATCATGGTGTGTATTTGAATCCATTCTAACCATTAGATATATAATCTTACCTCAGGCCAAAGGACAAAAAATCAAGGCTGACATATGGTTTGAGTGAGCCCCATCAAGGGAAACAATTGAAAGAGAGATAGTCATCCACCCTTAATTTTTACAGGCTCATTATGATGATTATATGAAATCCACTACAACCATTAGATGCCACACCAAAATATAGGCTTGGAGCCCAAAAATCAAGCCCATCTATGATTCAGGTGGCTACACTAGTTTGGAGAGTGAGAGTTGCCATGTAAACTCTTTCCAATCATGTGGTCCACTTCAATCACAAGTGGAGCTAATTTTGGGCCTAACATGGGGTGACTGAACCAATGGATTGGGTGGATTTCACACAAACAACATAGTAGGGCCTACTTGAGCCGTAGTACTCCTCTTTCTTACCCTTTTTTAATTTATTACTTTATTTTTTACAGAATAACATTAATTAATCACCGCTGTTATCAAAGTGGTTGGACGTCCAACCAATTAGACTTGAGAGTACTTCAATGTCTAATCGGGGAACACGTGTATGATAAAAAATTGGAATTAAAAGGGCACTTAGGCTGTAGTTAGGGTTTTCTCGATGTGTCTTTGTTGACTCGGTTTTTTCAAACACACCGACACACCCCACGTGAGCACTCGAATTCATAACCTTAGTGTTGAAACTCATAGAGGCTACCACCGAGCCATGAGTAGGGACCCGAGTGTCTTTGTTGATTGTTTATTCATTTTCTTTTAGTTTATATTATATGAAGGAGGTATCGTATGATAGATAAGGTTCAGTTATTTTGTGGTGCCCACCTGAATTATTTTTTTGTCAGATTATCATATCAACATATCTACAAGTGGTGTGCTCCACCTTTAAAAAATAAAAAATAAAAAATAAAGAATAAAAAAAATAAATATTCCGAAAGCTTAATGAAAAGACACCTAGTATCAAAAGCTCTACTTGGACTAACGCCACTAAACACGTGTGCTGACCTTACGCAAATGGCTACTTTGTGATATTAAAGAAGAAAGCGCCCAAAATATAAACAGAATTAGGGTTACACCTTTCTTACGTATGAAAAAGAAAAAAAGGTAGTATTATTCCTTGCCCTTTTGAAAAGGGTAGATGGTAACAAGTATTTCCAGCGAGAAATAGCCAATTTCGTGTGGAAAGAGTCACAAAACGAGAAACATCAGCAATTTCTTACAGAGTCTGCTGTCCACCACCATAGACGTGGCATACACGTGCATCAGTTGTACCGTCCAAATTGTACGCCGCCCATTAATGATTAAGGACGCGGCCTACTCGATAAATGTACATTAACTGAATATTGGTGAACATATCCAACTAATGGCATTAGAATGGATGGTTGAAATCAAATAATTAGGTGTCCCAATTCATCAGGAGAAAGCAGATGGTTGAGGATCTTCAGATGGTCCAGTTGGTGTGATTTGGAGGGGCTATGTTACGTACGTCCCACATGGATGTTACATGTACAGAAACGTTTGGTGAACTATTTCCAAACAATATCGAATTTGCTTGCTACCTGATTTTATGGTTGTTCATGTTTCTCCTCCATACTCGGGGCCACCATCGATGATCATCAGTCCACCAAGTGGGCCCAGTATAGGTCCCCTCAGGCAGCCATACGGTCCATTCAGTGATCCAAACCGTTTATGTTAATAGGGTCCCTTTAGATCAGCAATGTCCCCAAAAAACTGTTGGAATGAATATTTTATCCTTTTGATTATAAATAAGCCATGCTTAGTGTCCATATTCAAAGCAAAAGAGCAAAATTATCAAAGGGTTTAAATATCCAATTGAGAGCTTTTATTTATTATCTACCCATAAGCAAAAACATTATTTAAATGGTTTGGATTATTGGAAAATGATATAGATTCAAAAGCTAAGGTTCCGAATTATCTTGTTGCTGAGACATTTGGGATGTGCAATGACTTACCTGTAATGGGCCCACTGTGATGTTCTTTTTGTATCCACTCTGTCCATTGTATTGCCATGTCATTTTAGGAGATGAGCCAAAATATGAGGGGATCTCTAACTTAAGTGGACTGGACTATGGAAATTACTTGAGATAAAAATTCCCACCATTGAAACTTTCCCAAGGCCCACCATGATATTTGTTTCCCATCCAACCCCTTCATAAGGCCAATTCCCACTTGGATTAAAGGAAAACACATTAGCCTAATCCAAAAATTCTTTGTACCCCAAGAGTTGCTCGGAAGCCAGGTCATCAGACTTATTCTGTGGAGCCATCATTATGTAAGTGTTTTATCCACATAGTCCATCCATTGTACCAGATCATTAAGGGCATGAGCCAAAAATTGAGGCAGATCCATATCTCAAGTGGACCACACCATAGGATACCAAGGGGATTGAATGCCTACTGTTGAAAACATTTTAGGAACCACAAAAATTTTGGATCAAGCTCATGCTTTCCGCTTTCCCTTCATTTAGGTCCGTGTGACCTCATGAACAGGTTGGATGGCAAATAAACATTATGGTGTGCCCTAGGAACATTTCAACCATGAGCATCATTATCCCACCATTTCTTATTTTTCTTATGGTTTGGTCTACTTGAGCTATGGGTTTATCTCATTTCTGGGCTCGTGCCCTAAGATGAGCAGGAAAAATGGATGGAGGGTCTGGACAAAGCACACATCATGGTTGGGCCCACAAAGTCAAGTCACCAAGGATGGTTTCCTGGCAATCCATGTCCCAACACAAAATGACAGTGGGCCCCACAGAACTTGGGGTTAAGTGGGTTGCTGCTTTATGGAAATCATAATGATATCTGCATTGCATCCACTCCACCCATCCACTTTTCTTTCACGTTAGGGGACACAATCCAAAACTTGAGGGACATAAAAAATAAATTCAAGTGGACTACAACCACAGGAAGCAATGGGACACAGATTACCTGTAACTCCCTATTGCAGGAAGTTCTTGCGTTTGATGCTAGGTGGGACCCATCATAATATTTGTGAGAAATCTACCCTGGCCATCCATTTTGCCGACTCATGTTAGGACATGATCTCGAAAGTGAGACATATCCAAAACTAACGGGTGTCACATGACAGGAGAAAAGTGGGCAGGAAAATGCCTACAATTGAAAACACCCCTGAGTCTCATATGATTTTTATATGTCATCCAAACCAATCATAAAATCACTCCTATTGGGATGATTTGAAAACACAAAAATATTAGACTAACTCAAAACTTTTGTGACCATATGAATGTTTTTTTAACGGTGGATGTTCAATCACTGTTTCTTATCATGTCTCCCACTTGAGTTTTGGATCTACTCCAATTTATGCTTTAAAAATAATAATAATAAAATCAAAAGCTATTTCATTCGTTGGAAAAGGATGCACATATAGCAGAAATTTCGGGCAGGCTCATAAACAAAAAGGGAAATAGGCCCGCCTATCATAAGAGAGAAGGAGAAGAAAAGGAAGGGAGAAAACGATTAGCCTTCCCTTAAATTCCACAGGCCAACTCTATCAAGGAAGAGGAGACTAGAGATAGGAGAGGGAAGGTCGGCTGCAGCGTTGAAGACTCTATTCACTTGGCCAGCGCTGCCCTATGGGCTAGTGCATCAGCCACACTGTTTGCCTCCCTGGGCGTATGGGTAAGGACAATCTCCATTGTTTGCATGAGAGATCTGATTTTAGTCCACCGGTACCATAGGGCCCATGGAGGGGATGCAGCATGGAACAGTGATAAATCAGTTTTTACTCCATTTTATGCTCATATTCTAACATGATTTATCAAACCATATGAACATAATTAATTTCACACAAACATTATGATGATCCCTACTTAGCTTCCCTGGAGAGGGTGTTGTAGGCAATTGGCATTGGAAACAGTGAGGATTGAACCCAGTTGACAGAACGTGGATTGCCCACCTGCGCTGCCCTGTCAGTAAAAGGGATTGTATGGTGCTACATGGGCTCCATCAAAATATATATGTTTTATATATCTATGCCGTTTGTCTTCTCTTTTAAATCATTTTAGAGCATGAGCTCAAAAATAATATAAATCCAAATCTCATGTGAACCCCACCACAGGACCATAGGTGAGCCTTTAAAAACTGATTTTTAATGATGGTCCACATGAGATTATTTGCGAGGCTTTTTTCTCATGCCCTAAGATGATATGGAAAAAGATTATTTGCCTTATTTTTTGGCTCATGCCCTAAAATGATAGGAGAAAAATTATTTACCTTATTTTTTGGCTCATGCCCTGAGTTGATAGGGAGAAATACATGGTGTGGATAAAATATATACCCACGTAACACCGTCAATCCACGTCCACGTTGACAACTTCTGGGGCCTACCGTGATGCTTGCATGTGTCATTCTATCGGCCGTTCATATGGTGATTCTCACCTTGATGAAGGGACCGACAATATCAGCCATTTGGAACTTTGTTCTCTAGAGAAGGTTTCAATGATTGGCTTTCAATCCCCTCCGTTTCATATGGTATGGCCCACTTCAGTTTTGGATCTACTCATGTCCTTAAAATGAATTGGTGAAGCGGAGATGGATTGATTAGATATAACAAAAACATCACGGTTGACCCCGTAGAGAGCCTTGGACTACAGGTAATTCCAGTGACCCGGGTAAGAGGCAAGTTGCGCCAGATCATTTCCTTCCGTTACGATATGTTGCTTGAACCATTCGATATTCTAACTTATCGCGAGATAACGGAAAAGAGAGATGGTTTGCATCCGACGTCATGGTATCAAAAGGACCGTTGTCAACTTTGATGAGATATTACGGAAATACCCTGGCGTATTAGAGGTGCATTGGACGCGTGTATTAAGGCGAGGATTATGATAACGACGGCATTAATACGTCCCAGAATAGTGCGAATCTTATTTCAAAAATGGCTATTGGCGGGACCCACAAAAGCGATACTGTCTATGTAGGTTTGCGAGAATACGTCCAGATGTACTGCAATTAGATAGTGGGACCCACAAAAGCGATAGTCATCTAGGAATAATCAATATCGTTTATGTCATGGGCCTCACCTTGGACGACGGACAGCCAAAAGAAAAAAAAAAAAAATCACTTATGAAATATGATAACCCTTCCTTCATTTGACCTTTTTCCTTTGAAAGTCTACGTTCTACCTAACGTTAGAATAATCGAAGGGATGAAAAACATCAATATGGGTATCTGATATCCCTGTGAGGCCCGTCATATGAACGTTTGAATCATAAAAATGATCCTGATCTGACGGCTCAAGGTCCGGACTATCTTGTCGCAATACGTTAGGATGTATTCTTGCGAACCTCCTCCGTAGAGTGAGAGGCTTGAGCCATCCGAAAATTACGCCACGTACGTGCCAAATTCAACACGTATATGAGCTCAGGTCTGTCCATCATTTTTTCTTACATGGTATGTACTATGGCTTGAAAGCAAAGCTAGCGTACTGACAATGCTCTATGGGCCCCCCATGGTGCATGTGTGTTTTATCCAATACGTCCATCAATTTTTACATATTATTATAGAGCATGATCTAAAAAATGAGGGAGATAAAAATCTCTAGTGGACCACACCACAAGAAAATAGTGGTGATTGAATGCCCACCATTAAAAACTTCCTGGTGCTCACTGTAATGTTTATTTGTCATCCAACATGTTTAGGTCAATGAAGACAGAATACAAATATGAGCTTAATCTAAAACTTTTGTAGCTTTTCAAAAGTTTTAATGGTGAGTGTTCAATCACCACTCTTTCCTGTGGTGTGGTCCATACGAGATTTAGATCTGTTTCAATTTTAGGATCATATAATAACATAATCTTCAAAAATAAATGGATGGCGTGGATAGAATACATACGTCATGTGGGCCCCACAGAGCACTGTCAGTAGCCACCTTGCTACTGACGCTGTCAGTACGCAATCCGCGTCCCTTAAAAGAACCCAAGGTGTGGTCCCGACGGTGTAAATGCCTCAGCTTAAAACTCAGCTGAGTCTCCTAAAAAGGGACTAGCAAGTTGGGGGAAGTTGTACGAAAGGAAATGGACGGTTGAAGAACTGACCAATGCTCCAAAATTCAATATAGATGCATGGCCCACCAGATGAGTAGACCGGCCCGGATTTCTACCCAGGAAATATTTTTATAGCAGGACCCACTGCTGAGCTGCTTGGATCACGTACAATTCTAAAAAGTTACCACTTGTGTACGCCAAGTACCAGAAGATCGCGCACTGCTGATAATTTTTGATAGAATGCGCCGCATCGCAGCCTCTTTGATGTATGTGACTACATCCACGCCGTCCATCCGTATTGAAAGCTCATTTTAGGGCGTAATTCAAAAAATGAAGCAGTTCCAGATCCTAAATGGACCATAGTACAGGAAACAGTGGTGATTAACCATTAAAAACTTCTCGTGGGCCACAAAAGCTTTGGATCAAGATGATATTTGTGTGGTCTCTTCGTATAGGTGTTTGTGACCTAATCAACAAGTTGGATTGGATGGCAAATAAACATTTCGGTGGAATCCATGAAGTTTTTAATGGTGAGGATTCAATCAAAACTATTTCCTGTGGTGTGGTCCACCTAAGATTTGAGCCACCTTCATTTTTGGGATCAATGCCCTTAAATGAGTTTCAAAATGGTTGGACGGTGTGGATTTAAATTACTGTGAGCTCCACAGTCAAGGGTCCCACCCACCTCGGTGGATCCGGGGCCTCACCTAATCTGCTCCCGTCCATAACATTCTCACGGTGCACACTATCTGATAGATGGCTGGATCATGCATGCCATCCAACGGTGAGATCTATACCCGCGGTTTATAAGGAGGTTTACTCCATACCTACCGGTACCACCGTAAGCTTACCGTGGTACCTGGCAGATTTGGGCCCACGTGATGTATGCACCACATCTGAGTATTAATGCAAAATTCACGTGAGCCACAGAAAAAAAGGGAGCAAGTTGGAAGGGAACGCGTGCCCTTGATTTTCACTCGACCAACTTAAGGTTTAGTCTGACCCTTCATCCATGCAAAAGGGCCAGACCCACATAAATCAGGGGTGGGCATTCTCCAAAATTGTTCCCTGTGGTGTGGCCCACCTGATTTACTGATCAGCGTGAATTTTTTATTACAATGGTAATATTCACTGACGCAGCTGATGGGCGGGTTGGATGTCATGCATGGATCATGGTGTGTTGGAAACATGTAACGGGTTATGTTTGAAGTAGAAGATGAGAGAGAGAGAGAATCGGAAGAAAATGAGCGGGGCATGCAAGCGAGCATGAAGGTTGTAAAGAGAGAAGCCATGCAGCGCCTGGCGCGTCTGCAGACTCATTTAATGTAAGATTGCAGAGGGTGTGGTTGGGGTCATTAGGATTCCCATGTGTGCCCCCTAAATTACACGCTGACAACACACCCACACACATGCACACCCACAACCCTAATTCAAGGAAACGTATCTCTCTCTCTCATTTGTTTCTTTATCTACCCATGGAGGATTCTTTCTTCTCCTCCTCCTCCTTCTTTGACTTCTTTTATTGTTTTGGTGCGAATTGCTGTTGTTGTTAATTTTAAAATTTTAATTTAATTTAATTTATTATTATTATTTTACTTTCATTTGACATACTAGTAATTAATTAGAAAGAGAAATGCTCCAGTTCTCCTAGTTGCATTGGGACACTTAGTCCAATCCATCTATCCAGACTGTTCATTATGCCCTACAGACATTTCCTTCCTTCTTACAAATAAAATCATTTGAGCAATAGCCATTGATATGAGCGGTCAAGATCATTCACATAGATACAAGTCCAGTAACTGATTTGATCCTTTCTATTTCTAAGAACCCATCATGAAATGTTTATGATTCTAAAGAATCACTTCTAATGGGCAATTCTAACCATCCCATCCATGGGTTGGAAAAGATGGTTAAAAAATAAGGCCAAACAATAGATAGATTGGATCATATGAACAGTGATTTTTGCATCATATCCCGTGAAATGTGCTCTGCACAATTAATGGACAGTTTAGGCCAATGGATTCGATTGTCCAAGTGAACTGATGCAACTAGGAGCACTATTTCTTATAAGTGCTCTAAGAGCGGAGCATTTCTCAATTCAAAATTATTACTTTTCATTTTCCTTTTTTATGTAAATAATTTGAGTTTGTTATTCATTTATTTAAATCTTGCGGTTAGTAGTGGATAAATAATCATTTTAGTAATGAGATGGTCTCAAGTCCAACTGACTGAATATTTTCCAACCCCATATCGCGTCCGTGCGACATCCAACCCTTTCAATAGGTTGGCCACACCATGATTAATTTGGGATTGTTTGTTTGTTTTTTTTTTTTTGGAAAGTGGGTGTTTTTATTTGTACTGGATAAAAATAATATTTTAGTAATAAGTCATTTGTTTATCAATTTAGGAATGGTACTGTGGTGTTTGAGTGCCCACCAACATCTTTATTGTCCTCGTGGCACTTATTGACAATAATCAGGATCGTTGATCTGGTGGGTCAGAATGTCATAGACAATATGGTGTAGGTCAAGTGATCGGACTGTGGGAAATGTCCAATCAGTGGCCGGCAAATGGAAGGTTTACAAAAAAATTAGAAGATGACCATATTCAAAGGGCAACAATCACAGCAATCAAACGGTTGTTACAGTAGTCCGGTCATTATGACTTGTGCCCTTTAGACGAATGGGATTGCATGGTGACCCACCTACCAGATATTTCTGTGGTGGCCCAATGTGGAAGGATTTGATTGTGCCATGTGTCACTATCAAAGATAGGGCCAATCACCACTGTAAATTGAGTTTGTACATGACTTGGCAACTTTCAAAAATGCCTTGTGTGGGCTCCATATCTTAGTGCCGCACGTGCTCCAATCAAATCTGGCCATGTCCGTCACCACGGAGGTCCGTTGTGTCATGGTCACCAAGTAGTTCAGGTTCCCACTAGAACACTCACGTGGCGTCCTGCAAATCAGTAGTCACAATCACCATGAAAGTCTGTTATGTGGAGAACGGAAGACATTTCATAGAACTTCTTGAAGTGCACTACAAAAAAAAAAACATTTTATCTTATATTTTTAGTAGGTTGTGGAGATTGTTTTTTTCTTTTCTTTTTAAGCGGGTGTTTTTCACTTGTTTTGTGATAACCGTGAACTAAATTTTGAATCTTGATACTTTTTTTTTTTGGTTTTTGCTTACCACATGTAATTTTATTAATATGAGGAAAAAATTGTGAATTACAATATCTATCTACGGATATGTGAATCACCGGAAAAAGAAAAAAAAAAAAGAGCCATGCCAATTTCTCTTTTACGTGTTTGAAAATATAATTGTAAAAAAAAAAAAAGAGGCGGATAAAATGTTGGGGGCCTTGCACAAAACCTTAGGATCTAGCCCTCCAGAACAAGCCAGAATTATGGATAATAAAGCAATGAAAAACAATCAATGCATCAATCACACGCCACACAAGAGATTTTTACGTGGAAAACCCTCAAAGAGGTAAAAATCACGGGGCCTCGTGCAGATCAACAATCCACTATGAAGTAGAACGTTACAACCTTCTTCACTCACGCAGAAGTGGATAAATAATGAGAGAAACAAAGAAAACGGAGAGATCTAACCGATTACGAGGACATAGAAGTACTGAGATATAGATCGCATAGTAGATAACATCCACGAGCAGAACCTCCCTTCTATAAGCTTCCTTTCTTTCTTTTCCTCTCTCTCTCACCTTTAATATCCCTAAACCCTTTAGCAAATCCCTTGTAAAGCTTTAAAAAATCCTCTTGCATACCTAGAAAACCCTAGGCAACCCCTTTTATAGTTTAGGAAACTTCCCTTTCACATCCCAGTTGCGAAAGGACTCAAATCCGCAGTTTCGTGCAAAATTGCGGAACAAACCGCGTAACCCACGACTAGTCGTGGAGAGTCCACGACCGGTCGAGAGCCACCTACGACCGGTCGAGGACCTCCTATGACCGGTCAAGCACCCCGGAATAAATTATCCCAAACTCGCTGGACTTTGAGTTGTACCACGACTCGAACCCATGACTGGTCGAACACTAGCCCAGGACCGGTTGAGCAGGGCTCACGACCGATCGAAGAAGGGTAAAAAAAATCCATCAAATCTCCTCCTTTTTTGACTCAGGACGGATCCACCTTCTTTAAACTAGCCAAGTTTCTACAAACCTCAAACTTGCCCTTGAACAAAGCCTTGGTCATCATGTCTGACCCATTATCGTCTGTGTGGACCTTCTCAAGATGTAACACATTCTGTTCCAAAATATCCCTGATCCGGTGATATCGAACCTCTATGTGCTTCGACTTGGAATGCTGACTTGGATTCTTGCTCAAGTGTATAGCACTGTAATTATCGCAGTAGACAACATGCTTCTCCTGCTTCAGGCTAAGTTCCTGTAGGAACCTCTTCATCTAAAGCATCTCTTTACATGCTTCTGTGACTGCAATGTACTAGGCCTCTGTCGTCGACAACGCTACGACCTTCTGTATCTTGCTCTGCCAGGAAACCGCTCCCCCTACAAACTTGAACATGAACCCCGATGTAGACTTCTTGGAGTCTATGTCGCCTGCCATATCTACATCTGTGTAGCCCTCTAACACAGGTTTACCGTTACCATAGCATAGGCTCAACCTGGATGAGCCTCTTAGATACCGCAGTATCCACTTCACCGCTACCCAATGCTCTTTGCCAGGATTGGAAAGGTACCGGCTGACAACATCAACCGCATATGCTATGTCTAGGCGTGTACATACCATAGCATACATCAAACTTCCTACCGCTGACGCGTACGGTATCTTCTGCATATCTTCCACCTCTGCCTTCGTCTTGGGACACTGCCTGTCGCTCAATCTGAAGTGACAATCCAGTGGAGTACTGACCGGCTTCACTGCATTCATATTAAATCGTTCTAGGACTTTCTCAATATACCGCTCTTGTGACAGCCAAAGTTTTCTGCTGCTTCTGTCACGGGTTATTTCCATTCCTAGGATCTGTCTAGTCGGGCCCAAGTCCTTCATCGCAAAAGACTTGCCCAACTCCTGTTTCAACCTGTCGATCTTCTTGATGTCTTTTCTCATGATGAGCATGTCATCAACGTATAATAACAGAACTAAGAAATCACCATCTGAGAACTTGCGCGTGAACACACAGTGGTCCGACTTCGTTCTGTCATACCCATGTTTCAACATAAACGAGTCGAACTTCTTGTACCATTGCCGTGGAGCTTGTTTCAGCCCATACAAGCTCTTCCTCAGCTTACACACCATATGTTCCTTGCCCTTGACTTCGAACCCCTCTGGTTGGTGCATGTAGATCTCTTCTTCCAGGTCACCATGGAGAAAGGCAGTTTTAACATCTAACTGCTCTA
This sequence comes from Magnolia officinalis, assembly GCA_021015155.1. Taxonomy (NCBI): domain Eukaryota; kingdom Viridiplantae; phylum Streptophyta; class Magnoliopsida; order Magnoliales; family Magnoliaceae; genus Magnolia; species Magnolia officinalis. Next base: position 8,495 of record JAJHSJ010000289.1, on the reverse strand, counting down.
TCTACAGATCCATGCTAGCCGCCAACCCAAGCAACACCCGTATAGATGTCATCTTCACCACTGGTGAGAATATCTCCTCGAAGTCTATGCCTTTCCTCTGACTAAAACCTTTCACCACAAGTCTGGCCTTGAACCTCGTCTGTGAATTCTTTTGCTCAATCTTCTTTCTGAACACCCACTTGTTGCTCAAAGCTTTCTTGCCCTTAGGTAGTTTCACCATATCATAGGTGTGGTTCTTATGCAAGGATTTCATCTCCTCTTGCATAGCTTTCAACCACTCCCCCTTATGCTCGTCGGCTACGACATCAGAATAATCTTCTGGCTCTCCCCCATCAGTCAGCATAATGTACTCATGTGGAAGTACTCTTAGACGACTGTTTGTCCCTAGATGACCTCCTCACCTGTGGCTCAACAGGTGGATCAAGTGGAGTGTTCACTCCCAAGTGCAGGGTTTGTGATGTAGTATTAACTCGGTGAGACCGAGGTCGAATCCTAAGGGACTGGAACCTGTACGTAATCTAAAATTAAGTAAAACTAGAACTAGGCTAAGATGAAATCTAAATCGAATGAATTTAAGGGAATAATGGTGAAATATTTATCTAAAACTTAAGGAATTCAGGGAAAAGAAACTAGGGATTCAGAGGATCCACTTGTAGAGATCAGAGAGATCTTATGCCTGCATTAAAAACTCAATTAGACTTAGAGTCCCATCTTCATCCAGTTGAAGGGTGTAACCATGGAAATCATAACTGAACTTCCTTTGATATAGTTTTCAAGAGATGAAAGGTATATGAATTAGAATGGATTTCATCACCAAACCATGCCCAGGAGACAAATTAAACAACAGAATTAAACTAATTACAAACCAATCAAGAATGTATGAAGGTTAGGAAGGGTACCGTCATCCGACCATGCCCAGGAGACGATGGTGAACAACAGGGCTTCCTGACGTCATAAACATAAAAAGGAAAGGAACATGCTCAAAGCTATCGCAGACCCATTGTAATTTTAGTCACAACAAATCATTAAAAACTAAAAATATTCCCAATAATCAAACTATTATCAAATTTAGTTCATAAATTAAAACTAAATTAAAGACATAAAATAGAGTCTCCCATCTCACTACAAGCTTCACCTCTTAGCCCTATCTAAGAGGTTTAGCCTAACATAGGTATGAATAAACTAAATCTCAAAAGAAGAGAAAAGAAAAAAAAAAAAAAAAAAAAAACAAAACAAACTCTCTGTCGTGCTTCACATCCAAGGAATCGATCCCCTTTCTCCTCTCTCCTGCTCTCTTTATAGCAGCAAAAATGAAAGATGCGGTGGAGAGCTTCTTTTGCAAGGAAATGTGGGGTCGGTGCGTCCGCGTGTAACAGAGCCGGACTGCGTAAATCTTATAAAAGCCTTGATCTGCGTTAACTGTGGGCCCCAAAATTGATGTTCCTTGTAAAATCCATGCCGTCCACTGTATGAACAACGAAAAATAATTCAGACCTGGTCGGTTTTGAATCTGATTCATGGTGGCCCCGAATGATTTCGATTCACCGTTCGTCTTTCGTTTTGGATGTCTGCGATCCCATCCTCCTTGTTCCCTAAAAACCCGTCACATAGGCCTTGGTGAGTAGGGCCTTTGGAAAACTGATGGACGGTCCGGATCTTTGAATTCTGTGATGATTGGGGCCCACTAGGCAAACCCAACACACCGGACAACGTTTAACGCTATTCCGTTTTTTGAATTTTCGAAGAGGAAGTCGGTCAGCGCCTGCTGACTGACTTCGTCCGTTCGGTGTACGGAGAGTCATCGTGTACATGGTTGCACAAGAACACCATGGTTCTTGTTGAACTCCTTCCCTGGACTTACTGGTCGGCTCTGATCATCCGTTAAAATCATGTTTGTGGCCACACGAATCCAACGCGAGCCTCTGTTTTCAATTTCATTCTCTGCTTCGAATTCCATGGACGTGTGATGATCAATGGGGCCACTACTGGGATCTTCGAGAAAATCAACTCCGTCTATTAGAAGCTACTCAAAATTTCAGTTGGAAATGACTGATTTTGGGTTGTTTTTGATGTGGTCCTCATGATTTAATGCTCTACCGTCTGTCTGACGTTTGAACGGATAGGATCCCATTCTCTTCACTTCTTCAAATTCTTCCAGCTATGCATGGGTTGTGGCTGCCGTAGGGGATGAATGGACGGTTTGGATTGTCCGTTTGGATAATGTATGAGATCCACAACTGATAACCGACTCTTGCTGCGAAAGTCTCTGGAAACGGAAGCTTCTGTTTTTTAATTCGTTTGAAAAAGAGTCGGTGCACATCTGGTGTACATATGCACTGTGTACACACTGCATATACAGGGCCCACTGTAATGTTTTTGCAAAATTCAATCCATTCATTCAATTAGTCTCTCTATTTAAGGCTTTGAAACCAAATTTGAGGCAGTTCCAGATATCAGGTAGGCCCAGAATCAACGGTTTATAGACTTATCTGTTAGTTGGGGCACTTCCATAGCGATCCAGGAGCTGAAATTTGACGTGTACGGTTCATTTGTGGTCCTCAGGCAATGTATGAAATTCGGAGCCAATCAGATGGTGGGAACCCTGTGATCTTGCATTATGGACGTCATTCAGGCCATTTGAGCTTTAGTTTCTTGATTTACTTGGATCTCTGGGGTGTAAATCCGTCGATCTTAGTCCCCTGGGGTTCATCCCTTGCCTTGGTGTCTTAAGTGCATTAAATCTATGCTTTTAGTACCCATTCTCAATCCACGCTTGTAAATTCACCTTGCAACACAAACACGCTTAAAATAAGGCATTAAACAATATCATGTTCGTAACATCAGGTAATTACTGGGGTCTAATATGCAATATTTGACCCTCAACATGGGGCTGCTCCCCTGGTTCATCTTCTGAAGGAACTCCCTCGTCCTCTGCACCTTACTGTACTCCCTCGTCATCAGGCACCACGGGAGGAGTAACGAGATCCATGTTCGCTAGCTCACCTGAACTAGGCTGGTTCTTCTCTAGCTTACCAATGTCTTTTATACACTGATATTCAAAGAAAACCACATCTCTACTCCTGACGAGCTTCCTCTCAGTCGGATCCCACAATCTGTAACTGAATTTTTCATCACCGTACCCTAAGAACACACACTGCCTAATCTTTATATCGAGCTTGGACCTCTCGTCCTTTGGTACGTGAATGGATGCCATGCATCCAAACACCCTGAGATGACTGTACGATGGATCTTGTCCAGTCCACACCTTCTCAAGTACTTTTCCATTCAACAGGGCTAATGGAGACTTGTTTATCAAATACACCGCCGTGTGTATTGCTTCTCCCCAGAACATCTTGGGCAACTTCGCATGGGATAACATGCATCTGATTCTGTCAACAATGGTGCGATTCATTCGCTCAGCTACACCATTATGCTGGGAGGTCTTGGGAACCGTCTGTTCATGCCGCATACCCAGGGACTTGCAGTACTCATGAAAGTCGCTAATGTATTCACCACCATTGTCAGTGCGGATGCATTTCAATGATCTACCTATCTCTCTCCTTGCCATAGCATGAAACAATTTAAAACACACCAAAGACCTCGTCCTTGGATTTCAAAGCATAAACTCAAACCCTCCTAGATGCATCATCTATAAAAGTAACAAAATACAATGCCCCACCCAAGGTTTTGTCCTCATAGGACCACAAACATCAGAATAAAACCAAATCTAATGTGTTGTACTTTATTAACATGAGAAGCAGTTTTAACGAATGAAAAAAACTCTATGCCGTTTCCCTGATAAACAATCAAGACAGGATTTAAGAGGTGTACCTGTCACGTCTGGAAGGAGCCGCTTCCTCTCTAGTAGCTGAAACCCTTTTCACTCATGTGGCCTAGACGCCTGTGCCACATGTCAATAGCCTGAATCTTCCGCTGCGTTCAACCCACCTTACACATACTGAACTTACCTTATAAAGGTGCAACACTTCTTTCCTCTGACCACGATCAATGAACCCTGATGAGCTTCCATCGCCCACCAACAAACCGGCTTCATAGCCATCATCATCCAGCCTTCCTGTCGACATCAAGTTGAGGCGAAGGTCTGAGATATGCCTCATATCCATGAGAACCAATGTGCAGCCCATATCGGTCTTCACAAAAATATCACCGACTCCCACGATTTTGATACGCCAGAATTTTCCATCTTCACAGTCTCATAGTCACCTGACTTGTAGCTTGAGAAGGAGTCCCTGTGTGGAGTCGCATGAAGAGAAGCTCTCGAGTCTATCACCCAGTCGGTGTCTTAACTCGTAGCCGTGAGACAAACATCGTGATCTACTGAAAGAATATAACTACCATGTCGCCATCTGAAGCGACCGCAGTGGAATTTGATTCATCTTCCTTTCCTTTTCCTTTCTTGTCGTTCTTCTTACCATGACATTTATGCTTGTAGTGGCCCTTCTTGCCACAATTCCAGCAATTAACATCTTTTCTGTTACTTGACTTGCCTCTTGATTTATCTCGGGCCTTCCCGCCCTTCCTGTTCTTTCCTCTCCCCCGTTCCTGGTCACAAGGGCCTCTTGCTAAGTAGACCCCTGAGACTTCCTCCTTGTCTCCTCATTGAAGAGACAACTGGTTACCTGTTCCATGGATATCTTTCCGTCAGGCGCAAAGTTACTTAGAGACACCACCAATGTCTCCCAACTGTCAGGCAATGAACTAAGCAATAGTAAAGCCTGCAATTCATCATCCAGGACCATCTTCATAGAGGTGAGTTGGTTCACTATATTGCTGACTTCATTTATGTGCTCGGCCATAGAACCACCATCCTTGAATTTGAGATTCACAAGTCGCCTTATCAGAAAATTTTTATTACTGGTTGTCTTCCTCTCATACAGCCCTTGTAATTTCAGTCATAGGTTAGCGGCTGAGGTTTTTGTAGACACATGGTGGAACACAGAATCATCCAACCATTGTCTAACAAACCCCATCGCCTTCCATCTGGTCCATCTTCTTCCAATCATCATCAGTCATATCCTTGGATTTTGCTGATATGCCTAAAATTAGATAATATAGGTCTTTGCAATAAAGCAAGTCCACCATCTTCGCCTTCCATATGGTTTAGTTAGAACCATTGAGGCTGATCATCCTTGATGAACCACCTTCCATAATTCAAAAACCGATCCTACCTGTTCAATGAACTTAGCTTTGATACCACTTTGTTGGGGGCCTTGCACAAAACCTTAGGTTCTAGCCCTCCAGAGCAAACCAGAATTATGGATAATAAAATAATGAAAAATAATTAATGCATCAATCACACACCACACAAGAGATTTTTACGTGGAAAACCCTCAAAGAGGTAAAAACCACGGGATGTAGCATCCCAGATTTTTGCCAACCTGGAATTAGACGTCCTTAGGCAATGGGTCGATCCTAACACCTTATTAACTTGTCAGAACTGAATCCCACAGTGTAAAATCGCTCCTTAACCCATTTCCTTCACAAATCCCACCCTTCACCACCTTGTTCTTTAAATATTTTTAAGTACTTTCACCCTAGACGCTATCTTAAACTAGCTAAGTAGTATAACTTGGATCACTTTATATACAAACTGCAAAGGGCAGGACCACCTCAGACTGAAATTACTCAGGACTAAATCCTTTAGAAATTAGGCGAGAATTAGCTAGTGTGTGAAACTAGAGTACCCGTGAAATTAGTACCAATCACTTTAAATACGATCTGCAAGACCCAAACTTGTAGAATTATTGACGCTAGGTTACCCTAAAATTTAGGACCAATCTCATTACCCGGCTGCTTTCGGGAGCATCTCGAAACTCCGTATCATATCTGGACCGCACGTCGGAAGTCCGATTAACACGAAGTTAAGGAATTATGACCGCCTTGCTGGGCTTGACAACCATCTCGGAAATCAAATCTAGATAGTGTCCCAGCGCTATTCGCTTGAGCTCGGAGTGAAGAGTGTGAGAAATGTGAAATTAATTCAAAATAAAATATCTCAAATAGTAATCTGGCACCTCTCGCTTGCGGATCAGTTTTAAGCAACCAGACCATCAGAATCAGACCAAATTACACCCTTGGATCAGGAGAAATTTCATACACATATCCATGTACCCGGAATCTCCAATCGAGATCCGCTTACCGTTGAACTGAAACTGATCCACCACGCGTGATCTGGGAATCCCACTGAAACGAAAACTTAACTAAACTTAAATCCAGTGTTAGTGAGCTTAAGTCCGACCTTTGGCTCAAGGAGGCCCGCCAGAAGTCCTCCGTTAAGCTGGAAAAGTGCCGCTTTGGTTATAACCTAAGTATACTTTGACCTGGAGTCTATTTCGGTGAATTTTTAGGCTATATAAGGACCTTAAAACCCTCTCTCTCACCGTCATACGAATTTAAGAAAAGCCCTAGGAAAGAGAGAGAAAAGAGAGAGAAAGTGAGAGAGAAGTGGGAGAATCTCCTTGTTGCTATCCATGCTCACCCCGCACCATTCTTATCGCTTTCCCAGCGATTCTGATGTCATTTCTAGGTAAGAAACCCTAACCCTAATCTGTTTTGGTGTTGTAAAGATTGTAGGTTATGAAATAACTAACCTATTTCATTCTATAGGTTACCAAACTGCTGTATACAGAAACTTAGCAATTCTATCAACTCCGTTTCGATTCTACGATAAAAGGTGCGGACTTTAGGTGTATAGGTTATGGTTTTCAACGCTTTCAATGTCAGATAATGATAGATTCATGATCTGCATGCAATTGTACATGTACAAAGTGCTGTCTGTTTTCTGTTTCGATTAAAGATGAAGAATATGAAATTTACATACCTAGGTATTTGTAGAAAGTACCGTATACGTATAAATTTTGGAAATGTTGTTGCCATGATTATTTTCTGTATTAATATATTATATATGGATAAATACTTGTTTGGCGAAAGAACTCGCCCTAATACATGTTTTTGCTAATATACACTATGTATGTTAAAATAATGTATTCTAAGTGTTTGTGAAAATGACCGAATGAGTAAGAATTCTCATTCGTGCTCGCCATGACTAATTGTCATAGATATATGATTGTCGTATTGGCGATACCCCTTTAACGAAAGGATTTGCCCTGAATCACACCACGGCCAATATACACTACTTATATTAATATGTGTGGCCCAAGCGTTTGTGAAAATGTTCAATGAATATGGAACTTGGATTCCTACTTTTCATGACTATCCGTCGTGGGTGTACGCGTGTTATGATTGGGGCAACTCCTAGTGAAAGGATTTGCCTTAATGCCTATGTGATCAATATAGTTCATGTATGTTGATGTATGTATTTTAAAGTGTTTGTTGAAATGTCTGAATGAGTACTAGTTAGTAAATTGTAATGTTTAAGGGTGTTGAGATATGATTCTCAACTTCTTTAACCATGTGTATGATTTCTTTAGATATCTGTGTGATTAGGAATTGAATATGTACAAACTCATGCTTATGTTGTACTTCATAACATGCTCAATTAATTGTATGATTTTATCTATATAATGCATATGTTTAAATTCATGTTTACGTTATATGATCCGTCATGGGTGATGGGGGAGTGGAGCAACGAGTGCGTGCAACAGCCTTGGTAGCCCTAAACGGATAATATCAGTATTTGATTGTATGATTTGAATTTTGATCCATTACTGTTTTAAATATCTGAAATTGAATGTGATTGAGGCTATTGTATAGTCCAGGCAGTCGGTAACGTGATCGAATTCGTGGCTGAGTTTCATTTGCCACGTGAGATGTGTTCGACGAACCTGAGTCGTACTTCGGTTGGCAATAGTGGTTGGCCACACGAAGTGGTTATGCACTTCATATCGTTCAAATTGTTGTGCGCTCGAGATAGCCGAGCTCGTCAAGTAACCCGATCTGTCTAATATATGTTCACATGCTTGGACGCTACTGCTTGAACCTAGGGTACCAAACTACAGTGAAATTCCTTTTAACCATGGTACCTCGATCCGCTAAGACTCATGAGCCGGCATATGGGGTAGGGACACCGTGGGTCGAGCTGTCGGCCTACGCGGGGGCCTGCCTCCCGTAGTGACCAGTGAGCAACCAGACTCGTGAGTCGATTATGGTGGTATATGGGACCACTATATCGAGCTGTCGACACCTACGGTGAGAGTCGAATACGGTGGATGAGACCTGTATTCGTGCTGATGGGCGACGAGCCCTCCGTAGTGTCTTCGAGTATACTCTAAGGTCTGTGATTGGTGATGAGCCCTTCGCAACAACTAGAGCATGGTGAGCCGAGTACAGTGAGACCTGTATTCGAGCTGACGGCCAGTGATTGAGCCGAGTACGGTGAGACCTGTATTCGAGCTGATGGCCACAATTGAGCCGCATACGGTGAGATCTATATCCGTGCTGACGGGTGACGAGCCCTTTGTGATGCCTTCGCTACGCCTCTCAAACCATAATATCGTATGAGATTAACTAGGACT
>JAJHSJ010000397.1:0-35574 GCA_021015155.1 Magnolia officinalis | reverse complement strand
GACCAAAGAAACAACTTGAGTAATGTCTGAACGAATATTAGTGAGATATGTGAGTCATATAGCCTAATATCTTCAATAAACTTCCTCATTTCCTCAAAAAGGCAAACATTGTAGTCGATTGAAGTATCAACAAGCTTTACGGCCACCTAATTTGAATGTCTATGTATCAAATGTCGTATGGTGCCCGAGTACAATATACGAGGGCTTTAAGACCTTAAGCCCATAATGGAATCCTTATAACACATGCTTTCATGTGGCATCTAAAACACCCAGGCTTCTTGGCCCTGCCATATTGTATATGTAAAATCTACTTCATCCATCAGGTTTCTCCTTGATTTTAAGACATGCAAACAATCAGCAAGATCCATAACTCAGGTGGGCTAAGCTATCAGGAAGAATGGGATGGGATGCCAACCATAGATATTTGTGTTGGGCTATTATATTCTATGTGCATCCATCCATTAGGTCATATCCTTGATTCTAAGACTTGTGGCAAAATAATAAGCAATATCCGCAAATTAGTGGGCCATAATATATGGAACAATGGGAATGGGACCATGTGTGTTTAGTATTTGTGTTGGACCATGGGAGTTTTAAATCAAGTTGATATTTGTGTGTACGGTTCCAATAAGGGTTCTTACCAAATGGACGGAGTGGATTTTCATATACGACATGGTGACCCCACGGAGCTTAGATGTTTTTTATAGGCGAGGTACTAAGAGCCATGTTAGGGTATTGTGGCAACATAAGGGCTCATTTGGTTACTTTTATTTGGAATGTATTGGATTTCAAATCTCAAATACATGCTAATTAATGAGGCAGTGTAACCAGCATGACTATAAGAGACCCACTAAGAGAATAAATCTTATCACGTATCTGACAATGATACCCTGAGCGAAGTCATCTCCTACAACCTTTCCAAAATGAGAGATCTTCCTAAAGAGGTTCGGAAACTTTGTAGTGTTCGAGAAGGTTCCGAATATTGAAGGATCGAATCGATATCCGATCGAATCCGACTACAAATTGGACCCAAGTCCGGATATAAAAACACATCAGTTGGATGATCCTGTCCCAATCTGTGGTTCAATCAAAATAAAGGGAATGGGAGAACTAGATGGAAGACTCGATTGGACCCATTCTAGTGTCAGATTCCTCCGGTACTCTAAGCCATCTCGTAGTGAGTTGTGAAAATGTAGGAGGTGGTTTGATCTAGACTATCTAACACCTCAAAGGGGAGGAAGTGGGTCACTAGCTGAGTAGTCCTGATATTGGTCTGGTTAGCTTCATCAAAGGAACCTTGGCGTTCCCAGGCTTGATGACCGAATTCGATTAGTGGGCCACGATCATCTCCCATCGAAAGGATCAGTTACGAGAAGAAGATCCTAGAAATCAGTAGTTTTGGATTCATTTACGAGATTCCCATATCCAAAAAGTGTTGAAGATCCAGGATCATCAAAGAAATTCAGTGAGTGTTTTGCCACCCTAATAAGCTATAAAAGGAGCACACAAAGAAGATCGTGGGGCCCCACTCCAAACACATATATTTGCTTTACATTTATTTTACCATAGCCTAGCCTAGTTTTAACATAAATCGCTATTACCTAACAGCTTCCACTATAATACCTTAGGAGTAGATTAAATATTTGCAACCTTAAGTTGTAGATCTATGATCAACTCAGTTCTGATTTAGCTTATTATACACATTATGTCACATCCTGCTGACCACTTACTTCGATCATCTATTTTGATAGACGACTCAAGTATTTATCTTTCTCTTTTGTTTATTTTATTTTGTTGTTCAATGTTTTGTTAATTGTAAAGGGTCATACATTTAAACATTAATAATATCGGCATTGTTAGCCTTCTTTTATTTATCTGTACATTCGTGTTCCTCGGTCACATCCTACTGACTACTTACTTCGATCATCTGTTTTGATAGACGATTCAAGTATTTATCTTTCTCTTTTGTTTATTTCATTCTGTTGTTCAATACTTTGTTGATTATAAAGGGTCATACATTTATAACATTAATAATATCAGCATTGTTAGCCTTCTTTTATTTATTTCTACATTCGTGTTCCTTTGACAAATATTGAGTTGAAAGTATTGATGAAAGAAAAAGTCTTTAAGTCTGTAGAGTCACATGTATTGTCACAGGAAAAAAAGAAATCCTTTCACAAATCACTTGAACGCTGAGTGCAATTGGTGGTTGAGAGAATAATTGGATCCTGTATTCAGTCTCCGATATGTCCGTCTCAACGTGGGGGAACACTAGCGATTCAGTTAAACCTTGAGTCAAGTAAACTCTAGCATACCTTGCATCTTACCCACACATGAAAACTAAATATAGGCCCTCGTTCACATGACTGGCCAGATTGATTGAATGATTGCAACATCTACGGGATTTACTTTCTCACTATGTAGGTGGAGCTTTCATGAGATGCACGCTGTTTATCAAGGACAATGCCTCATTTTAACAATTAAATCCAAAATTCATGATAATCAGGAATCTCAGGTAGGCCACAACACGGGAAATAGTCGAGACAAGATGCCCACCATTAGTTTTTTGAAGGACCCCACAGTGGTGTTTATATAACATCCAATTCTTTCATCTGATGTGCCTCATCAAGATGAAAGAACTCCAAAAAATTACAATATTCCAAACTTAGGTGGGCCATAAATGTAAATTAAAGGTTTTAGGTATAATTTTATGGAGTGGCCCGCATGTGTTGAATCAACCTCATTTTTAGGATCAAGGCCAAACTAAGAGGTTATCTACTTGATGGATGGTTTAGATTTTATGCAGATTGAGTTATTTTTACCATGTTAGTGAAGGTAACCGATAAGTTCATAGGCTGAGAAGAATTATATGATACTCAGGTCACCTATGAAGCTTCATATGCAAGCATCATAAACTGTACGCGTGGCATATTTTGACTCTAATAAAACCAACTAAATTGTGCATCCCATTGTCACCAACTTAGTCCCACGATCAGATTGATTCAACAATCCTAACCTCTAATTAGTCAACACTTGTTTGTGAAAATCAGATCATTGGATATTTTTAGTTTTAAACATCCAATAAATGTCAACTAATCCAATAATCAAATAATTAAATAATCTTAATTTTTAGTTAATAATATATCTTCACTATGTTCCATAATTTGGAGGTTTATTTTGACTACTTATATGCCTCGTGTGAAATTTCTAATGGCCCATTTAAGAGTTAATGCACCGGAATCCAAATCACAATTACAATCAAATCAGGGTGATTCCAAATCCTGGAATCAAACCTTCTATTTGGCAGCTTGTATTTGAATTGCAGTGTAATTCTCTAGCACATTTGTGGGACCTGAATTGGATTAATGAAATCAATATTAATATCTCAAATTAGCATACGTATGTGATATTTGAAAGAATAATTGTAATAAGCCCATTGAAATATATACTTTGGCCGAAAATAGAGAAATTTCAAACCTCGAGTAGCCCACAAACAAGTGACTCACTGACATTTTTAAACTATCCATTTAAATGGCTTATGTTTGGAGAGTTTGGATCATTCAACTGATGTGATTTTAGTGTTACAGTGGATCATTGATTTTTTATTTTACTATTATTTTTTTTATTTTTTTAATATCATTGGTGCACCACGTGTACAATGGATCAGTAGTCTAGCAACACTTTTGTTACGTGTGCGACTCTCTTACATTTAAGGTTAACAAAAAAAGCATAGATTATACTAATTGTAGGAAATTGTGAGATTTCAAAAGACATTAAAATTGTGTATTTGAAATACCTTCAATTCCATTTACTTCCAAATACTCCGCTGCCAAATATGAAAAGGTGACCGTTGGATTTCGCATACGCTCAAACACTGACCAATCTAGCCTGCAAAACAACCCTTAATAACTTCTGAATGTGTATTAATTGGCGGAGCACTGAAGGCTAACCCTGCTGTCTCTCTCCTCCATCACGACGTGGGGACGACAATGGGCTGGGTTTGGGCGGGACCCAACATTAAAACCAAACGCCCAAGTCCAGCCGAACCTGGCATGGACTTATTAGCATAACAGACCCAAGTCTGATTCGAAAAAATTAGTTGAGCCCACGCCTGATTTGATCCAATTTGACCCATCCCGAAAATTGATAAAATCCATACTTCCCTATTGAATTTTTCTAATCTATCGGTTGACCGTGCGTGCGCAAAAAGATTAAACATTTTAGAAGAATGGAACCAGTAGTCCTTACATTTAAGATAGATGGTTCCCTAAGTATTAGATTAGAATATTTATAGGATATGATATATGTATGGCATGAGAAGGCTAAAATAACGTGAGCCCAATCCTAACCTGAAAATTGATTGGGCAATGATTGCGAGGCTCAATCCCAGCCTAAAGCTAGGCTAGGTCGGGTGGGCTACCCAGACACCACACACACTCTCTCTCTCTCCTTCTCTTGGACCCTATGCGAACTTTTGAACTTTTGAAAAGTCTAAATTGTTGCCTATTATTATTGGATAGTCTAAATCATAGTCCAGGATCTTTCGAATGGTCTAGATTGTTATTCATTATTATTGGACAATCCATATGAGTTGGTAACATTTAATGCATTTCACATGTATAACTGAAATATATAAGAGATTTATATCATTTCCATAGGAGAGAAGATACTTCTATCATTTTGCATGCTATAGGCTAGTTTTATCACTTAAACAAAATATGAAGACGGATGTTAGAAAAAACTAACATAGGGTGATAAAATAAAATCAAACCCAAAATAAAAGGTGTCGACTTAAAAATAAAATAAAATAAATCATTTTGGATGAGATCTAACTAGGCAAAAAAGTGAGTGGGTTTTCATATGAAGGGACCCACGGGAGTGAGAGGTGATTACATTAAAAAAATGCACTCTCTCAAATGCACTTAGCATTCCATAATATACTTTAGCTAGTACTATATTCTTTATATGAGGAGGTCCAAGGCCAACCAGTTGGACTACAAATAACCATCCATGCACCACTAACTTCCAACCTATCATGTGAGTGTGACATAGGTTGGGTCCATCATGAGATCGCCTCGTGCAAAAATCAGCCACACCCACTCATCAGGTGAGCTACACAATAGAAAATGCATAGGCATTAATAAATAAATGATACAAGTGTGGCACACCTGATGAGTGCATAGGGCTGATTTTTGCATAAGGAAATCATCATGATGGGGCCCATCTGTTGGAAAGGTTGGATTTCGCTCACAACTTATAGATTGAGAGTTATTTGCCAGGTGGACCTTACATTATGGTCCAACTGGTTGAACTTGAGACCTCTCTCTCTATATATATAGTGCTATAAAGAGCATGGGCTGTCTTCACTATACAATCTGTAAACAACTAAAATCTTCACAACATTGTCTGGACCATGTCTCCCAAGCTTATATTTCTAAAATACTCTCTCTCTCTCTCTCTCTCTCTCTCTCTCTCTCTCTCTCTCTCTCTCTCTCTATTTTAAAGAGAATAGGTTGTCTTTCCAATACATTAATGGAAAAGAAACCTTGCTTTCAATAAAATATTTTGTCTCACCCATGTCTCTCCATACCCATAGAAGCTTGGGGAGTTTATTGATGCGCTGGCAGAGTGGGATGCTTGATGCACTGCAACTTATAGATAGTAGAAGTCATATATTTCGACAAATTAAAATCATCCAAATTGTCGGAGCTACCATTAATAGCACATTACCTCAAGATCAGATGGAATGAAGGATACTAAACTCTGATTAGACATTTATTTGTTGAAATTATGCTATTAATATTTTTCAACACAGTTGTAGTTTCTCTGACACATCTAAATTAGGTCCCATGATTTGAATGGTTAAATTGGACTAACTCGTATGTAACATGTATGATTTATTAATGCATGTGTACCAACCATCTCACTCTGCCAGAGTATCAAAGTTTTTCTCAAAAGCTATCCCATGCCCTTTCCCCCTCTCAAAGGTCCTTTTCTCTCCCTCTTAATTAAATTTCAAGATCAACCTACAATCTATATAATAGTACTAAGACTAATCTTATCTCCATAATCATACGGCCAAGAAAGTTTAGAAAATGAAAATTTGTCAATGTAAAAGACACTAGGGGTATGAGACGTGTGCCTTGCAAAGAAAAGAGAGAGATTTGGAGGGTAGAGTAAAATTGAGAGAGTGAGCCAGAGGTAAAAGTGAGGCTATTTACAAGAAGATATCGAGAGAAGGAAACAGTGGGACCATCATCATCTTTTCCCTTGCCATGACTTAGTCAAGTAATTGATCTACATATTCGTAGGCTCACATCCTACTATAAGTCGATGCAACAGATGTATAGAGTAAATGTCACATAATCATATAAATAAGCCCAAAGACCCTTCATCTCGAGATCTCCCTCTAGCATTTAATTAAGGAAGATGAGAGATCAATGCAAGTTACACATTATAATAAGTGAAATGAAATGGGTGTAATCTATGCCATCCCTTGTGCAATATGATATCAACTATTTAATTATTGTTTGACAAATTTACCCTCTTTTAACTAATGTTGTGAAGACCAATGTCTTAAAACGATATATAAATATATACCAGAGATAAAAAGGAATAAGTTGGGGGCCGACAGAGCGAATCGAAATTTTAAATAGGCACAGCTGGATTATAGATTCAGTCCCATAAACTAAAGGCCCAAGAAAAGCAATCCAATGTTGTTTTTGCATCCACATCATAAATTAACTGATTTTCTAGAAACTCCCATCAAACATGTGGTTGCTTCCGTAGATTGCATTCGCACCATAATCAGAAGATATGGGAAACGTATAGAAAGATATGGTTGGTAGGATTTTTCTAGATCAAGACAATTTAAAATGTCACTCAAAAAGGTTTGTACATGACCTGTAGCAAAGAAATTAAGAAAATGCCACCTACAGTAGATGCACCGCTATTTGTACGGGTCTTTTATTTTATTTTTTTGCCACAAGATGCAATGAAATAATGATAATTATAATAGTTTTTTTTTTTTTAAAAAAAAAAAAATTTAAATCTCCCCTCAATGCATTTTGTGGCTAAGAAAGCCCTGTACCACAATTAAGAGTACAGGTGCCTGCAGGTAGTCAATTCTCAGAAATGGAATTCTGAAATTGATAAAGTTGAATTAAATTCCAGTTCTTTCTTTTTCATCCATCGTAATGGTTAAATTTTTTTAAAGTAATACAAAATTCAGGTGAACTTGCACCATAAAACTCTGCTCGCTTATCGCTCATTTGGATACCACCAAATAAGTTACTTTTTCTACTTGTAGCAGTAGGTAAGTAACTTATTTCAGATAAGTAAGCTTCGTTTATGATTTTTTTTTTTTTTTTTAATTTATTTATTTATTTATTTTTTTTTTATTACACACACACACACACCCCAGACACTCACGCAAGTGGAATTTCACCACCCATGGATGCTCGAACCCTTGACCGGGTGTTAAAACTCCTGAGAGTCTACCACCCGAGCAAGAGTAAGGATCCTTTAATTTTATTTTAAAGTACTTAATCATTTCAGTTAAATTTTTTTTTTAGCTTTTTTACTTTTCATAAGTTGTTGAAGAAGCATCAAGAGAGGAAGAAAAGAGAAGCTAATAAATTGTTTACCAAACGTATTTATCTTCTTAATAAGTAGAAACTAAGATAAGCTACTTAAGTCATGAGTAATTTATCTTAAGAAACTTGCGATCCAAACATTCCCTTAATATTCAAACGAGGGTAACTTTACTATGCAATGAGTTGTAGGTGAACATTCTCAAGTTTCTCCTTGAATAAAACAATTTTCAAACTATTTTTTCTTTCAAAAAAAAGTCTAGACTCCACCAGGTTTTGCGAAGACTCGAGAAAAACTCAACTTGGTCATGACTCACTTAAAACATGACTCGATTCCAAAAAAAACTTAGCAAAACTTTCATATAAAATTTGACTCAACTCAGCACAACTCATGTTATATATATATATATATATATATATATAATATATATATATATATATATATATATATATATATATATGAAAATGGTACTATAAGGTTAAGCTCATGGGAACCATTTTCCTAGATATGGAGAGGAATGCTCCCTTGCACACCATTTTGAGAACTTTTTCAGAACCCATCTCCGAGCGTAGAATCTAAATTGTCCTGTTATGCATAACCCCATGAAACCTCTATTGCCCGATTCAAAATTTTAGTGAGCCATGGCAAAAGGAAACGGTTTCCTTCCTTGATTTGCCGCTCACGTTTTTTCCCTACTTATCAAAGTTTTGGATCAGGGTAAAAGCTGGGCCCTAAGAGTTTTATGGGATACTGCATCATATGGACAGTTTAAATTTTACTGAAAAACTCAAGGAAACTCATATGAGTTTTCAAGAAACCCATCTCTTGACTCAACCGCTTAGTCCGAGTTTTTAGTGTTTACAAAACTATGGTTTCAACATGGGGATGCAGTTTTACATTTATCAAATCCCACTTTGAGCTTTTGTTTGGCCAAACATAGTACATATGGATCCACCTTCTAGATATCCAAATCATTCTTGCAGTGGGCCATGATAGATTAGAAGTAACCCCGCAATTCTAAGTATCATCCCTCTAGTGGTGCTGTGAACATGGATAGCGTACTCATCTGAGTCGACTCATCGACTCGGACTCACTCAAGACCAATCTGGTTTGGTATCATAGGTCGACCGGATATTACCCACTTGGCCCAACTTGCCTAAGTCCCAACTCGACTCAGGACAAGACGAGTTGGTCCGAGTCACTGAGTCAGAAAACCAATGGTTGTAAACCGACAAAGCATTTGGGTTCACAAGAAATTACTACCACAATCTTTTTTTTTTTCTTTTTTTTTTTTTAAAAAAAAAAAAAAAAAAAAAAAAAAAAAAAAAAAAAAAAAGAAAAAGAAAATCTAATAGAAAAGTTCCAGTTATTTGTAAAATCGTGGGGTCCAAATGATAGGGACATCCCTAGTTATGAGCATTAGGGCCCTTTTATGTCTCCCTAGTTTGTGGACATTGAAGGGTAACAATGAGACGTGTCACTATATATGATTTTATTGTATCATTTCCCATTAGTCAACATCAACATCATTTCCTTTGTAATCGGGGCATGGGTTTAAACAATTCTACATCCATAATGTACTACAGCCAAAATTGACTAGACTGAGAAATACACACTTAGAGCCTGTTGGTAAATGTTTAAAATACAAGTATGTCTCATTTTAGTTATTTATAATTACTTATTATTGATGAAGGTTGTTAGTTATTATGATTATTTTTAGTCCTTACCAATAAAAAATATGATTTCTAACACATAATTTACTATTAATTAAAATAAGGCCAGAACTTATTTTTAGGCATCTACCACCTAGCCCCATGTCTTCAAGTGTGTGTCTGTGTCTATATATATATATATATATATATATATATATAAGGTCCACCTCATGGGAACTTCCCATGATGTCAATCTGTGTGGGCCCCACCATGATGTGTGTAGAACATCAACACTGTGCATTTGATGGATCCCCTTTAGGTTATGGAATATCCTAAAAATCAACCATATACGGAACTCAGGTGGGCCATACCATCTAAAACCATGTGAAGACATGCCTAAAATATATAAAGGCACTTGTTGGGGCCCACCTGAGTTTTGGATGCAGCTGAAATTTGGTCTAGCCCCTCATCCAAGTGGTACACACACAGTGGATGGTCTGGATTTGTGAACCACATCTCAATGGGCTCAATAAATGATTATGAATGTTTTAATGGGAGGGTAACTCCTCTCAACTGTTGTATGTGGTGTGGTCCACCTAAGTAATGGATTCACTTGATTTTTAATCCTGTTGTCCACCATTGAATGGTGCATCTAACTAATGGGGTAGATTTTCAACAGGGTCCACACAGCTCGAGCTCATGGGAATATCCCATGAGGTCGACCTCATAGTACCATTTGCTAACAGTGATCCAGACCAGTGCAAAACAATATCATAGCTTTAATTTATTTATTTTATCTAATATAAACTTAAATTCCCCTCAAAAAGTTCTATTACATTTCAAATCTGCAACACCATTTATTCCTAAAATAACCAAACAATAGAAAATAAAATTTACTGTTTTACGCCTACCGACGCTCCTCTTCCCACATGCACAACTAATAGAAAATGAAAATGTTGCCAGTAATTTTTAAAACATTGTCTGGAATGGGTACCCCCAAGATTAAAGAAGCTTTTAAAAAATATACTTCCTAATAAATTTCATCACCAATACTTTATATATATACCTTTCATTGAAGAATGATAAAAATGCACCAGTATTTATAATCCACCACCGCCCCACACGCACAGATGTGTAACGGTACACCGCATATCTGAGACCATGCGAAAGTTTCATGATGCAGGAAAAATAACCCACTCATCCAGTGGACCACCTAGTATGAAAGCAGTACTTTATTTAAATCAGACCTATTTGGGTCTTAGTTCAACATACAGGTGGCCCACCTCAAAATTTTTGCATGCGTCCCACATCTGGCACGTGTTGAGACCGACAGAGTGGGGTTTTTGTGACCATTTCTCATCTATGCTAAGGTACAATATTATAAAAGGAATTGGATAGCTTCAAGGTACAATAATTGGGACAGCTAAGATTTTCACATAGAACTTATCCCTTACAGGCAAGGTACTATAACTTGCGATATCGTACGATCTTTCCCCACCAACAAGCCACCGCTCTGGCCAGCTGTTGGAAACAATGGACAACCGATGGTCTGACTCACCGTTAAGGTGCAGCCCACCTAGTGAATGGATCAGCCCACCATGATTTTCATGGTTAGGACCGGTGTTCGAATTATCTCTGATATTATCGTAATATCTCTGATATTATCTTTATCTCTACCTTAGCGATACCGATAACGCTGGTAGTATCAGAAATTCTAGGTATTAGCAATATATCGGTAAATATTACTAATATAATCGCCAATATTTTCAACCATGTAAATTCTAGGTGTCCCTTATATGGCCAATGCATCCATATCGCCAATGTATCGCCAATATTTTCGACTATATAAATTCTAAGTAATGCTTGTACCATAAGTGTATCGACGATATTTCAATAATATCATCAACGTATTAATATCATCCAAATTATTTATAAGAAAAAAAAAAATTATTTCAATTTTTTTTCATGGGCACATGGTTTTATATAGTGTTCAATTTGTCATTGATAATATCTCGATCTTATCAATATTACAACATGTGCAATATTGAGACAACAATCTTTCGTTTCCTTTCCAACTATTGATGATTTCTTGGTGAAATATCATGTGTTGTTGATATTTTGCAATATCAATAGATGTTTAGATGAAATGTTGGATGTTTAAATAAGCCGGATGGGATGGTTGGACTGATTTCTTACAACATCACATGCTTTTAAGGCCTCATTAAATAGAAACTTGCTATGTATGTATTCTTTTGTAAATTTTTTTCTTTTTTCTAAATATAAAAATATGTACATTTTAAAATCTCCTAAAGTTTTGTTGAAAATTCTATCGTTTTTCCCATGTTTCCCCACATTTCCGATTATCAATGATATTAAACGATATCAATATTGTTTTTGTATCCCTGGCAAGCGAAACTTGTAGCAATCCCGATACTTCGAATACTGGTTAGAACATATCATTTTCATGGTACTGATGTCCTACCTAAGTTGCATGTTTATCATTGCCTGTAGGTGAAAAGTCCTATTTCACACTACCATGTCTCATCCATCAACCATCTCCATAAACGGTAGAAGCTCTCTCCTCTCATACATGCACGCACATCATTTTCATGGTACTGATGTCCTACCTAAGTTGCATGTTTATCATTGCCTGTAGGTGAAAAGTCCTATTTCACACTACCATGTCTCATCCATCAACCATCTCCATAAACGGTAGAAGCTCTCTCCTCTCATACATGCACGCACGCACGTACGCATACGTTGAAATTATTTCGCCATTTCAAACCCAAGGTTCCCAAAAAAAAAATAATTCCAGGCTTGGAAGATCCTGGTGAACAATATTAGAATCTTTTTCAGTTGAATGTAGACAGTATTGTATTTTCTCTTCATAAGCATCAGTCCGTAGGCCACAAATCAAATGGTTAGGATTGTTCATTCACAATGGAACACAACAGTCCACTGATCTGGATGATAGAACCATGGGCCCCAGTTTTCAGACATGGAAACCTGTGTACAGTTTGCGAAGATGCCGGCCACATATCATGTAATTCCTCCACGTTCAACGAGTAAAGTATAAAAGTAATTCTTGGAGAGAAATTCAATCTTGCAAATATAAATAAATACTTGGATTCTGACAGTTGTGAAGTTTGTCTTTTGATAAATACTTCATCCCGTGTAATGAATGGATTAAAGATTCTAAGTCGTTGATATAATTCATTTTTTGTTCTATATATTCCAAATACCCATTGAGTCTTGTTTCGCTGGCATTTTAATTTTATTTATTCAGTTAAGAGTCCCTTTTCTTTTGTTTGGTTTGAATGATAGTTCTAGACTTGCAGACTCACCCAAAACTCAGCTGAGTCAACTAGGTGAGATTTCGAGCTGAGTTGCTAGGGAACTCGGTCGGCTTGGACTCGAAAAGACTCGTCAAGTCGACTCTAACACGTTTCGGCATGACTTGAGCATCAACCAAGGAAAGCAACGACATTAACTAGAGAGGTATGAATAATGTTGTTGCTTTGTGCTACGTTGGATAGTACTTATATTAAATCTAACCATCTTAAATATCTATTAAAATATTCAATTTGTAATAATTAAATATCAAGTCGAGTTGGGTCGAGTCAACCCAATCTGAGTCGAGTCGAGCTTTCACACTTTTGAACTATGGTTTTAAATGGCTGAGATGCGATCAGGAAATTTGTTTCTTGTCGACTCCTACATTCAGATTTGGTTCATAGTTTGTAATTCATGGGCAATTGGGTTCTGTCGTAGTGTCATTTGTTCAGGTCATGGCATCAGATGCATCAAGGGATTCGTGACATTGATTTTGGCCAAGTTCATAAGATTGAGATTTCTTCATGTTGGTGATTTGGAATGTGCAGTTAGCATTTCAGATTCATTTCAATTCATCAAAAAGATTCAGGATGTCTTATATTAACAGCATCAGCCACATGCTTGGGGGACTCTTTGTGAGGACTGTTTCGATGTCTACCGAATTTCAAGTGGATTTGTGACAGGACCCACTTCTGATTTTATTAAAAACTTCAATAGTGTATATTTCTATGTGATGATACGCCTACACGTTACAACTGGAATGAAATTCAGGCATCTGTATCAGGAGAAGCGTACATATGTCGCCCACACCGGTCGCATGCTTCAGGAACTGTTGAGGAGACTGTTTTGGGCATCTGTTTCTGCATCTTTGGTAAATCGACCTCTAGAACATCACTCAATGCCTTTGATGCTTCATGAAGCTCCTCCAAACTGAAAGCAGCCCACCACAAAATAAACACTAAACCCAATCATAGAAGAACTAAGAAGAAGACGTTACTCATGACAGAAAAACACAACTAAATCTGTCTATTCATTTGTTTTTCTTAATTTGAGCCATCAATCTCAATACAACCGGCGAAATGCTACAAAATGAAGAAAAGAATTCATTTGGATGGTATTGGAGTCCCAAGAAATTCCAGTAACTGAGGTGTGAGATTGCACAAACAACAGAAACGATGTCAATAGAACAGAGCAAAATGGCTAATACAAAATGGTAGGCAGCTGTGGGTTGCATGAGTCACAGAAAATGGCAGAATTGATCATATTGAAGCATGGATTACCGACAGGACCGAGTTGGATGCAACTCGAAAGAGTTGACTCAGACTCGGTTGAGTCTGATCTGATTAAAGACCACAAGTCAGCATTTAAAGAAAAAAAAAATCCCAACTCAGATTGACTCAGATGAGTCACCCAACAACTAAGCCGAGTCCTGAATTGACTCAGGACCGGACGACTCTGTCTGAGTCGCTGTCTTCAATCCACGTATTAAAGATTGATTTTTAAGTTTTGTATTGTAAAAACTGAAGGGTTGTTTTGTGCTATTCTTGTTTAATAGAGGTGGTTTTGTCATTAGATGACTCATGGATGCAGTAATTCTACTAAAATAACCACAAAATGGGTCAAAGTAATCTTGTTTTCTCGTCCAATGAGGTAGATTACTACGTAAGTTTGTCACAATTCACTAGATTGTAGCAATCATCCACCTTAAGCACGACAACCATGCAACAGCCTGAAAAGCACACTGATCTGACAATCCCAAGTATTCAATTGGCAGTCAACAAATGGGTGATTGAAAAGAAAATTTCAAAGGGGGAAATCAGGCAGTTAAGATTCTCTAGCCAGTGTGCTTCTTGGGATAGGCTACTTCCACACCGGGCTCCACATTTTGGATGATCTGGGTTGGCACATATGCATGACATGCATGGGAGGATGAGATGCTGCTGGTTATTTACCTGTGTTGGGTGCAGGCATGCATGATGAGATGCCGCAAATTAAAAAATCAGATCTGTATAGATTAGATGTCCAGCATCAGGACTGTTGATATGACAGGCCACACCATGATGGGGTATTCACCAAATATGTCCCGAATTGGAAGATCCTAATACTTTGATCAATGGACTCCAGATGGATGGTTAAGAAATTAAACGGCCATGGTTTTTTTTTTTTGTTTTTAAGGAATCTACTAGACTAGATGTCTAGGATTTTCCATCAAGGATAGGCCAATCAGATCAATCGTCTAGATCGCTGAACCATGGGCCCACTGACTGACTGAGATCATCAATCCAATATGTAAGTCTGAATGCATCCAGGCCCAATAATTCCTCTAGCAGTTACAGTTCAGCATATCATATTTAGTTTTCCCCTTGGAGGATGGTTTTACTAGTTTCTCTAATGTCATTCTCATGAAAAGCTAGAAATTCATACCTTATGGAGAGCGGAGGCGCCAAACGGATTATGGTGTCATGTGTAGGTTTGGCAAGAATCCCTCTCTCCTTCAACTTCAGGCAGATATCATAAGCAGAGACAGGTGATAGAGCCTTCTTGTTCAGCTCCACTGCATTGAGCAATCCTCTTCCTCGTACATTTTTTATTATGTCAGGGAATTTCTGTTGGACTCGCATAAGCTGATGCCTGAATTCCTGCCCCATTGTAGCAGCTCTGCATAACAGTAACAAGGGAAAAAAAAAAAAAAAAAAGGTTTACAATGAGCAATGCTATGCACATACAAGTTCATACTGGGACATGTGGCAGGCAAATACAAGTCCTTACTACTCATCTAGCAGGCTCCACCATGAATGGGCCGTGGCTGGAAATTAGGCTGATTGAATCATTTGAACAGCTTGATAGGAAGAGGGCCCAAGAAAAGGGAAATGATTGTTTTTCTTTCCTCAAATCAAGTGGTTAGAATCATCCTAACGACCTGATTCCAGGCATTTGGTGGGACCCACGGAGTGTGAGCTCCAGGCTCGTACACATCAATCACGAGTCCTATGGGAATTCATAAGCAGAAACATCCGTAAAATATCATGTGTGATTAGCATTAATTCTCATATGACCTATTATGGGAACCGTCATTGTCGCCGTCATCATCATAGCCTTGTTCCAGCAATCTGGGTTGGTCTCTAAATGATAATTGGTAAATGCTTTACAGTCAGCTGTCCACAGGACTAACAAGGTAAACAATGAAAAATGAGTCTCTCTCACTTTTTTATCACTTTTCACTGGCATCAATGGACTATTTATACAAAATAATAGGAGCTGCAACTGGCATTTATGCTAATCTCATTATCAGTTACAGACTTAAAACTCATGTTGTAACTGATATAACCCAATCAGCATTTGCATAAGAAGATAGCTGTAATGATGAGGTAGAGGGAAAGAAGATGCCACATCCAATGGTGCCCCAAAGTTATTGAGTAATGTGTAGAACTTCCATGTGAAGGTGCCGAGGATTGGTCATTGATTAGTGAACCATGTCAACAGAATAAGAGATAATCTGATTGTAGTAAGATATATGAGACAACCAACAAGGCAACAATTAAGAAAACGATATGAGATATGTTTCCCATCATTATGTCGACATTTGACATTCATTTACATGGGAGTGTCCACTGTCCTAGCATTGAGGGTCAAGCAACGGATACAAGATATCTCGTATATTTGCGCTGACAAAAGAAGATTCCTCATGGAGAAGATTCGACGCCAGGGTCCAAAAAGTATGTGAGAAGTTCTGAATCCTTCATATGAAAGGATGATTTTAGAAAGTCTTGTAATGTTGAATGCTAAGAGAGCCATTTCCTGATATAAGAATGTGATGGGGACATCATGCACACGCGCACGCCCCCCACCCTACGCACGTACTCAAGGAGGAGGAAGGCTCCACTATCGATCTGGATCGACAACGACATCTATGGAGGACCTCGTAGTTAGGGGGTTGTGCTATGGAACATTGGAGTGGACCCGATCATCATGTGGATTCCACCATTGGATCTCATGATTGTGGCCCACTACCCCAGATGATCTAGGAATTTGAGTTTTGGTTATTATTATTATTAGAAACATCATGAACAGTTTTGATTGCGTAGATTAATTATTATTTTTGTTACTTCATCTCTAAGTATTAGTGTGCGTACATGGCACGGCTTATGAGGTTTAAGGTTTTCTTATAAATAGGCAACCCCATGTAGGTATTTTTCATTGAAATTTATGAATAAAATTCTGTGACTTTTTCTTCTTCTCTTTCCCTCTGAATTGAAGAAGCTAATTGAGTGCGAAACCCTCATTTCCTCAAAGGGCTAACTACCGTGGTGCGAAGCCATAACTATCCTAAATCGTCCCACCTCCTACTCCCCACCTCCATCATCTTCCACAGCCTTCCCATCTTCAGATTCACCTTTTTTTTTGTGCCCAAGTTCTCCTCCACAGCAGATTTTCAGATTCTGGCCCACCAGAGGGGCTGAAACTTCGACAGAGCACCACGCACACATCGGGCGGCGAATCGACACAAAATTTGGTGTGAGAGTGGGCCACCCCTGGCCAACCACACCCTAGGTGGCGCTTTCCAGTTTCGTGGGCCCCACACACATGCGGACAGGGCTTCACACATGTGCGACTGAGCCAGGTGGCTGTCCACACGCGTGGATCGTCTCAGGTTCTGGGTTTCTTCTATTTCTCTCCTTTCTCGTCTTAAAACCTCAACCCTAACCCTAGATAATCCTAAATTCTCAGTATTTCCAACTCCCTAGATTTTCTCCTGAATTGAAACATGGTGAATCTCTTGAATTGGGGAACAATCCTTTACAAGATTGGATGAATCTTACATTCCTTTGGGCATTGTTTGGTTAATGATTTTATTTGATCCAGCCCTAAACTTGTGTAGGCTTGGACCCCCGTAGATTCCCCTTGTTGAATGTTTGATCGTATGTGGGACGTGGAAGTTTGTGATTGTTTAAAATTGGAATGATCTAAAGCTTGAAATCTTGCATGTCATATTTAATTTCATGTCCTGCATTAGAATGTCATCAACATAGACCGGTAGTGTAGTAATTCTTTGAGTAGATTCTCGAAGAAACATGGGGTGATCATACTGACTTTGAGTGAAATTTGTTTTGGGGATCATACTAACTTCAAGTGAAATTTGTTTCGAGGATCATACTAACTTTGAGTGAAATTTGTTTCGAGGATCGTGGAGAGAATTTTCAAACCAAGCACAAGGGCTGGTTTGGGGACATAAAGGGATCAATGTAACCATCAGACAGGGTCGATAGCTTCTTTATGGTAACCAGATGGAACAGTCATATAGCAGTCTCTTTAAGATCCCCGTGCAGGAAAACATCCATTTGCAGAATGGGCCGTGATCTGAATGTCGTAATTGTGAGGAAAGAACGAATTGTAATTGTCATAGCCAGTGGTGAAAAAGTTTCATTATACCAGTCCCATCTTCTTGTCGGTAGCCCAAGGTGACTAACCAAGCCTTGTACATATCCAGCAAATTATCATACTTCAATTTAACAGAATACACCCATTTGAACCAATTGTATTAGTATCTGGAGGACATGAGACCATCTGCCAGGTCGATTATCTGCTAAGGCTTTTAATCCTTCAGCCATTGCCTTTTGTCAACATTCATGTGTTGTGGCCTGCTAATGTAGGAACAGAAATTGAGTCTAGGACAGAAAATAGGGATAGACAATCAGGAATATGAATAGCTCAAGAAGAATGACATAGGCGAGTAGGCTCGGTGAGTGTAGAGTTCGATATACTTGGAAGGGGAATTTGCATGCTGACTGAATGAAACTTCTTCAGCAAAGGGGGATAAGAGTGGGTGTCTCTCTTCATCTTCCCTTGATAGATAAGGCCTCGTAAAAATTGGTCTGCAGGAACTGAGAGAGAAGTGTCCAAAAAGGTTGGCATAAAGGACATATCAGAGAGATTTTGTGAAGGATTTTGAAAAAAGAAACAATGTTCAAGGAAGATAATATTATGAGAGACAAATTTCCATTGACAGTAGGGTCATAACAAAGAAAACCATTTTACCCATTACCCACATGTAGGAAACACACGATCTTTAGATTGATCAGAGAGTTTTCTTCATTCATTTGGAAGGAGTAAGACAAAGTACAAGCATCCAATGGTGTGGAGAAGATCATAATTAGGATGCATCAACCGAAAATGATTCTGGAACAAGTGATGCGATCATGAAGGCTTAAACTGTCACAAAAAATTTCGATGTTTTCCTTAGCTATACCATTCTGTTGTGGTGTGTAAGGACATGAACATTGTAAAAATAATCCCTTTGTTTTGAAGAATGACTGAAATTTATTCAACACTCTCTCCCCATCTGAAGCAAAATTTTGATACATAGAGAAAATTGATAGGATCTCATATTTGGAACACCACCAACACAAGTTCATCGAACACCAGTAAGGCAGTAACATACAAGCCAATGCAATCATGCACGAAACTCACTTCGGCCTAATTATTGTGTGTTATCCAAAAAGGGAAATTTGCGCATAGTTTAGGCCTAGAGCATGCAAACAAGAAACAAGCTCGCTACTCGGGAAATCCATTTAAACTGATGAACATGAACCTTTTTTCTTTCTTTGATATATAAAAAAAATAGACGCAAAATTTATAAAAAGTAATAACAGGGGCTCCAAACTCCACCAGAGTTTTTGCTCTCATTGTCATAACAAGCTTGGTGAAGGAGGGGGGCTGCATCAGGTTGGCAGCCAGTATCAAACTTCCACCACCAATGTTATCATGAATCCTATGATCTGTCATTTGAATAGAGTGGAAAAGCAAAACAGAATTTGTGTGGCTGACTCCAATTGGTGTAAGGCTTAAGGCCTCAGATGATAATGATGATGAATAATAGAGCTCCAAAGTTCATATTATAATTCAGCTAATTGCCTGATCAAACATGTTAATAGAAACTTGTTTCAAGGTATTTGCACTGCAAAACTGATTAATCTAATGATGAATCGTATCATGTATCCATATCTTATCATATCTTACACCATAACAAAGCAGCGTTTCATACACACTCCAGCAGATGATTAACAACCTCTTATCTTCTCATACACATCAATTATGAGAAGGATGAATAGTGCAAAACTTCTAAGCACACTGTAAGCACCGTTTAAGAATAATTGACAAGACAGCTCCAAACATGATGTACAAGAGGCTTTTCATATCTCGCATGCTAAGTCCAGCAGCTTAGCTTTCATATTGAAATATATTCATTATTTCAGGCTACATTTGGATGGTCAATGGAATTGAATTCCAATAACTCAATTCTATTGATAGTAAATACAAGCCATTTCCAGCCTGGGTAAAGGAGGGCTAATGTCAAAGGGAAGCCAATTGCTGAACTTTTGCCAAGCAATCTTGAAAGCCAACACAAACAGATCAGACAGGACAATGATGATGATGATGATGATGATGAAAAAGGCATCAACTGACTAAGTGGGGCCACTCCAATATATTTAGTCACTAGCACCCAAATTGCACTTACTGTCGTTTCAAGTCCAACCTGTAATGCATGGAGTTGCGATTACAGTTTTGGTCATCATTACGAGTTTAAATGGTGCCACCACACTTTAGTCATTTCCTCTACAACAAGCTGGAGGAAATGCAACTCAATTCCATTGAGCATCCATACACACCCTGTTAGGATTTTTTTGCATACAAGTACATGAGTTAGTTTTAATTTACCAATGGACATTGAGTATATTTTAGCATATCATATCTTACCATAACGATAACTACATGGACTTGTAGCTTATCAAATTTTCAAATTGTTTAGGACACCTTCTATCCAAGTCTAACCCAAGAACTATCAGTGGGCTGGGACCAGGCTGCGAAAAATCCAAATAGGCCAGCCTGATCAGTTGAAATACAAGCCCAAGCCAAACCCGGCCCAGCCTGTTGGCAGCCCTATCTATAACACCTAAACACATGCCTGGCTTAGGTTACATAATTAACGTAGGTAATTAGCAAACACAACTTCAAATTACAATAAGATGTGGAATTTTTTGTGCCGTAAATTGGGTTGAAAGATATCATACCTCTCTGCTAGTCTCTCGTCTCTAATGACATCCAGGGAGGCAATTGCAACCGCGCTTGCCAAAGGATTTCCACCGAAGGTACTGATTATCATCAAAATGAGAAGAGAGGTTAGCTCCCACAACATTAAGTCACAATATAAGTATATAACAAAGACTGGAAAGAAGTGAAAAGAAAGAATATGACATACTTCCAGCCACAAATGAATAAAAATGAACAAAAACAAGAGAACTCTTATTTACTTACTCTCCTTATGCATACACCCCTTTTTATAGTGTCACAGTTTTTTTACTGTTCTAATACCAGAAGCAGATAAAATGTGCCTATGCATAAAAATACAGGGTTTAAATATTTATTTCCTTCTAAAGACTTCTCTTAATAATTTCAATAGATTCCCTTCGAGATTCATTCCGAACCATGTGTGTTTTAATCTCAACTTAATCTATATTTCCATGATTCGATCCTGACTGCATGAAGCATTGTCCTGGAAACTCAGCCAGGTCAACTCAGACATGGCTGAGCTTTACAACACAGAGTTGAATATAGATTAGAGCCTATTGAATGTAGACATGGATACAAGTCATAGATAGACATGAGGTACCAGACATTGTATCCATGAAAAAACCCAGGAGCAACTTTGGCAGGTCGAGTCAGGTTGAGGGTCAACACAAGCCCAATCGGACTCGAGGGATGTCAGCCTGAGGCCCGAGACAACCAGAGGCCCAACTGGACCTACCCAAGACGAGTCCAACCAAAGGAATTGAATTATCAACCCAAAATTATCTCGGATTGGGTTGGCTTGTGTTCGCAACCTTTTTCATAGGACAAGCCCAACCGGACTTGAGGGAGGTCAGCCTGAGGCCCGAGACAACCAGAGATCCAACCGGACCTACCCAAGACGAGTCCAACCAAAGATATTGGATACTCAACCCAAAATTAACTCAGATTGGGTCCACTTATGTTCCCAACAGGACGGCTGAGGAAAAGGGGGGAAACTAGGAAGTGTGTGAAAGATAACAAAACAACCATTCTAATTATACATATATACATGTGTGTGTTCCATAAATACCCTTTTGGTTGTTTGTGTCACTTGTACAAGACATTCAAGCCATGCAAAATTGGTGAGCCCCACCATGAAGATTACAAGGTGGGCTAAACCATCTTAACCGATGAAAAGGCAATGTTGTCAGTGAAGGCAAGAGTGAGCTCCGTCCGATGATTGGATTGCCCCAATTATCTGGACAAGCGATATTCATGGCGGGGCTGACCTTTTGCACTGGTCAAATGTCTCACACAAGTGGCATGCCAATGAGATGAACGTGGTTGCATGTTAGCATATGCAACACACAATAGGTGATCAGTATTGTGCGAGGAGATCCGGAAAAAAAAAGGAAGGTCCAATACATGCTATGACATAGGACACGGGTATGCTATAGTTAGGATACATATGAGAGCAGCTGTGGACATGTGCCATGTACCCAGTGTTCCAAATATTGGCAATATTAATATTTGCCAATATTATACATATCTCCAACCCGGTG
The DNA here is from genome assembly GCA_021015155.1 of Magnolia officinalis. Taxonomy (NCBI): domain Eukaryota; kingdom Viridiplantae; phylum Streptophyta; class Magnoliopsida; order Magnoliales; family Magnoliaceae; genus Magnolia; species Magnolia officinalis. The sequence continues at coordinate 13,388 of JAJHSJ010000397.1, read as the reverse complement.
ATACCGACATTGCTGACATTTTAAAAATCTACAAATACCACCAATATTTTCAAAAATATTGGTGATATTTGGTGATATTGTCAATATCAGCAGCATTTATACCAGGGTAACATCCGTAAATTGGCAAAAATTGACAGAAATTGGAAAAAATTTCAAAAACCCAAAAGATCTCCAAAAATTTTTGGAATTTTGTTCCTTACATGATTTCAATCACTCATGGTTTTTATTGAATCAAAGTTTGGATTTGGAGAGAAATCTCAACTCGAAATGAAGATAGGCCGGAACTCAAAGGTGATGAAAAATCCATAGAAACTTCTTCTTCTTCTTCTTTTTTCAAATGTTAACATGGATTGCAATGAAAATCTATTTATATGCACAACTCCCATGCATTGACATAAATTTGTGCCAAAAAAATTAATATCTAAGTGAAAATTTGAGGAAATTGGGGAAATCCTAATTTTTTCCATTTTTAGAATGGAATATATGTGTTTTTTATGGTTAAATAATGTGGAAATTTTATATGTTAATGAGTGTTGACCATCTATTGATTACCTACAAATTTTATACACGTGTTTTTAATGTCTCTTGAGGTTTTACTAAAAAAATTATCTTGTTCTCAACGTTTCCTCAATGTTTCCCTCGAGTTGTGATTTTTTCCAGGTACGAGTGATACGACATATGTTTTTGTATCCCCAGTCATCGATACATGCAACGATACCGATCCTCTAAAAACTGTATGTACCTAAACCTAAACTGTCCAAATGGCAGGACCCATCCTAGATGGATTATATCCCAAAATATATAATGAAAGTATTAGCATAACTTATCTATTGATGGAAATCTAATCAATTGCAAAGATCACAGTAGTAGACAACACAAATTTATATATATATATATATATATATATATATATATATATATATATATATATATATATGCAATTATGCATGTAGCATATTCGAAACTTATAGGGTCATATTCAGGTTGGGTCAGGTTGCCCAAGGGCTTAATGCAAGGCCAACCTGACCTGGGGTCAGGCTGAACCCAACCCAACTTCAACCCAACTCAACCAAACCTGACCTGAAGATTGGGTTGGAACAATGGGGTTTGGGTTGAACCTAACCCAAGTTGCACCCATGGTAAATACAACCAACAATAATAAGAGAACACCGAAAGATGTACGATCATAAAATATCAGTTCACAATAAACATATTTTCAGATAAAAGGAATCAAATAAATGATAATAGGAAAGGATTCAGTGTTAGAAACTTGTAATTAAGTTACTTATCAAGTAAATGAGGAATATAACTAATATTCTGACATGGTATCAGATTGCCTTCAAATGAGAAGGCACTCTGATACCATGTTGAGAATAATAAAAAGGAAACAAAAAACAAGTTAGTTATATATGGCCCATTGACGTGGCAAACACACATGAGATTTAAAGTTCTCATATAAATGGCCCTATTGCGGATGGGCCATATGCAAAACAAACACCCCACTTGGATGAATTGCAGCCGCTGTTTGGAGAACTCTGGCAGTGAAAGTTAACATTAGTTGGTCTCTTTTCTAATAATCCATTTGAAAGCATCATTATGTCCTCCAATCGGTGTCTAGAATCATTGGAAATCTGTGATTTTTGTGGGTGTGAACCATCCATGGTAGGCCCCAAGAGAAGAATTGTTGGGATTTTGCACATGTTCACGATCTTATGGGATACAAAATGCTTGATAACTAACAATAACGTCTAAGCTTACAAACAATTCTAACAAAAAGAAGAGATAAATTAATGTTTTATTTTTCCTTATAACCATCTCAACATTTGGCTACCATGTGCCTGGTGTAGCAATTTTTTATGCATAGACGAGATGCGGTTCTTGAAAATTAGACAACATTGGCAAAATTTGAACCTTCCATGCTCTCCTGGTCGAATGCATAGCATGATGTCCTTGTCAGCGAGCACTGCACTTACGGGTATGACACCAGCCCCTAATGCCTTTCCTAGTATCTGGTTTTGAAAAACATAAAACAAAATTATTAGAAAACAAAGTCAGAAGCTAAAATAATTGCAAGCATCTATATACGAAGACATGATAAATGCTAATATCACACATACCTAAATGGGATTGGGAACACATGGCCCACTTGTATGCCACTCGAGCCACTCATCCAAAGGGCCAACATGGATGGGCCATGGCCTAAAAACCACAACAGTTGAGCAATTCTAATTGCACAAATGGAGGAAATCTGCTCATTGATTGTGAACAGTTGGTCAACTTTTTCGTAACCTCCCCTTTTCCCTAAATCATCCTTCAATACAAATGGTTAGGATGGCCCAGTTGCAGTGATTATTGACCTATGGCCCACCAGCTGCCCGAATGTCATGCAAGTATGCCATGTGTCAGAATAGAGGTGTGGGGCTGCATTTGGTATTAGAATTCCTCCTAAGACATGGACGCTTGCCAATGTTGATGACCCATGTCTATGTTGACACATAGTGAGATGGCTAGAAAACATATAGAATCATCCCCTTCTCACATATGGTGGTGGTGGACCAGTACCCACCCAACTTAGGCCAGGTTTGGTGCATGAGATTAAGTTGGATTGGGTGGGATGGAATTGATTTTAGTGTAATGATTATATGGTGTCAAGTTTGTCACTGACTCCCATAGCTTGGAGGTCATCCTATCCCATGTTTGAAAGGAAAGTGGTGATAATGTACATCCGTAGTTTTACTTTGAGATGCATTTGGATTGAATTGTGGAAGCAAGAAAAACTCATCCTCCTCTGTAGCATGTTTGGAAATGTTGCATAACACCACCGCCCTTTGAAGCATGTCGACATCACCAAGTTATGCAGACCCCACCATGATGTATGTGTTATATCCGCACTATCCATCCGTTTGGCGAGATCATTTTATGGCATGGGCCGAAAAATGAAACAAATCCCGAGCTTACATGGACCACACCATAGAAAGCAGTGGGTACACTGACGCCCACTGTTGAAACCTTCCTAAGGCCCACTGTGATGTCTATTTGTCATCCAACTTGTTCATAAGGTCACACAGACCTAGATGAAGAGAAAATACAAATATCAACTTGTTCCAAAACTTGTGTGGCCCCCACGAAGTTTTTAATGGTAGGCATTCAATCCCCAATGCTTTTTGTGGTGCGGTTCACCTGAGCATTGGATCTACCTGATTTTTGGGCCCATGCCCTAAATTGATCTCGAAAAATGGATGGATTGTGTAGATATATAGCCCATACATCATGGTGGGACCCACAAAACTTGCCGACGTCAAAATACCCATTTGTTGGTATCGCAAAAAAATAGGACGACAATGGAGATCGAACGTGGGGATTGAACGTCTGAGGGTGAAAAAAAGTTTTGTATCAGGATGATACTTGTGCCTATAGTTTTATCTGAGTGGTAATAACCCCATGAACAGTTTGGATGGCATATATACATTATGGTCAACTCCAGGAAAGTTTCAACGGTGGACGCTTCCGCTCTCATTTTTTTGTGTTGTATGGCCCACCTGAGTTTTGGATTTGCTTGATTTTTATGTTCCTATCCTATTATGGTCTTTTAAAACAGATGGATGAATTGGATTTGTCACGAACATCATTGTGGGCTCCACACAACCATGAGCACAAGTCATAGGCATTCCACTCCTGATTTTGTCTCTCTTGAATCTGTCGAGAGCTTCTCTGGATACAAAAGTAGATCTAGAAAATTGAAGTAGGATTGGGAAAATCCCTCCCAATTTGACGTTGTATCCAGCGTGGTTTCTAATGCCTTGAACCATCACCGACGAATGAAGTCCCAATGAGGGATAGGATTGGAACCGTGGGATTTGCAATCCAATCCATCTTAATGCATTCTAATACTCTGCACCAAACACGCCCTTAATGAGCCCATCTTGGCCAGGGTTGAGTCGTGCCCTGCTCAGTAGGCCCATGGGTCAAGAGACAAGCTGAAGCTTAGCTTTTGAGGCCCAAATGGAAAGTGGGATGGGCATGGAACTGCCCTAGGCCCATCAGGCCCCTAGTATGTTCACAAAATCATCTAGCCCATCATGCATAGTGGTGTTAGGATAAGCTTGCATAAATATTTCAGTCTTTACCACAATCATGCAAAACCTAGCAACCTTACCCACCCTTGTATAAGCTTGTGAGAGGATTTTTAGTCTTTTAGACACTCATATAAAACCTAAGTTACCTAACAACCTGAACTTCCCTCCCTCTATTTTAGTTTTTTGGAACAGTCATAAAACACCCAACGGCCCCAACCTCCCTTCCTCTTCCATTTCTCATCCCATGATTGGGTGGAACGGGCCTTGGCCTGGACCAATCCAACACGGCTGATTGCCAACCCCCAATTGAGGTAGAGGAAAAGCTTTACCACAACATCGGGCCGGATGTTTTCCCAGTCACAAGCTAGCATTCTCCCTGTGCGTGCTATTCCAGTTTGTATTTCATCTGCGATCATCAGAATGTTGTATTTCGAGCAGAGGTCTCTAACGGCTATCAAGTAGCCATCGGGTGGAAGTATTACCTGGAAAGAAACAAATACCAAAAGAGCATATAAAATATAGCATACCCAAGTCATGAAAATATACCTTGGACATACCAAACACTGAATCTATCAAGTATATTACAAAAGCGCCAAAGCCAATTTTATAGAAACAATGTTTCCAATGTATTATAGTTATAATTGTCAAAATCCTACGATTTAAAACATGTAAAACACCCTTACCTATTAAAAATCTTCTTTTTTTAAAGTGTCTTTGGAGAGAGAGAGAGAGAGAGAGAGAGAGAGAGAGAGAGAGAGAGAGGTAAAAAGAATATAAATTGTTAAAGGATTCTTGTATGCTTTTTCAAGTAAATTTCTTGAAAGACAAAACAATAAAGGAAAGACAGCAATCCTTTAACACTATCATGATATGTATTATTTTTCTTGGTTCATATTGATGGGAAATGGATGATTGATGAGTTTTTTTTTCTTTTTCTTATTTATTTATGTTCTTCGGAGTTTTTTCATTTTTACGAAAAAAAAAAAAAATTTACAATTTACAACTCCATATGATCCAACCCCTTCTATAGAAATGATTAAAGGTCTTAGTTCCAACCCCTTCTATACAATTTACAACATTGATTAAAGGTCTTAGTTCCATACATATGATGCTTATAGCCTTTGTAATGCAGGGGCATTTTCACACTGGGCTCGAGTGGGGTCGCTTGTGGGATGTAGGGGCACACTCGGAGTGGGTGCAGCCCACGGAGGAGGTCTCATGTTCGAGACTCCTTACCAGGGGTGATTAATGCGCATTTCACACCGGGCTCGAGTGGGATAGCCCGTGGGATGCGGGGACACACTAGGGGTGGGCGGCCCATGTGATTTGGGGCCCACGAAAGGGGTTCGGCCGAGGTCTTAAAACCCATGAGATGTGGGGCCTGGGCTATGAGATAAAGGGATTAATTCGCCATACTCTAACAGTTCGAGCTTTTGGAGCAAGTGGTTAATTGTCCTGCATCACTTTGACTAGTAAGTTAGGAACCCAGTTGAACAGAGATGCAATCCAAGATGACCTAGTTGCATAGTTCAAACTTAATACAAGAACTGGTGTTGAGGTGTTCAGACATTGACACATTTTCAGTGTTGAATAAGTACACAGTTTTAGATGCAACGACAATACAAAGCCTGACAATATAATACGCATGTACAGTTACCAGATGCATTTACCATACTATACAAATATTACTTTATTAAAGCATACAATGTGGAAAAAGATTGACTGGATGAATGTAGATACATTATTACAATATAAATAGTACATAAATTATATTAGATCACAATCAAAGAATAAAAAATTGAGGCTGTTTACCAACATCTATGTTGATGTGTGTCAACACGAGTTCTGACCACCGCATGTCTAACAAGGTCAGTTTTTCACTAATCAAAGTGTCCTCATTAAATAGATTCAAGTTAACATTCAAAACCTTGATTCTGAAAACAATTCTACTTGATAATCCAATGAAAATTTTCCAATTTTACGAAAAGAATTAGAGTTTGGTTCATTACAATAAACCTGGTGGAGTCCCGAACAACTCAGCAATGTTTGATTCAAACAAATTAGACAAGGTACTAAGCATACTCACTCCTGCCTCTCCTTGAATTGGTTCAAACAGAAACCCAGCTATCCGATCTCCATGTTCTGAAATTCCAAAGAGATTCAACCAATTATGCATCAGAAGATCTGGAAGAACAGAATTTTATCATGGCATACTAATACAAATACAGTATATAACATCAACCATGGTTGAATATATATCATCCTAACAAACCTTTGAAGATTTTTTCAAGTGCGTCAGCGTCACCAAAATCAACCTTTAGATGGCCTGGTAATAAGGGCCCAAAACCACGCGTAGCATCATTGTCACAGCTCATTGAAATGGCACCCAAGGTACGTCCATGAAAACATCCACAACAAGAAACAATGATAGCCTGCAAGAGAATGGCTCCTTAACCAAGCTAATAAAACATGCCCTTTCAAGATAGCAACATGTGATCGCTAGAAGAGGAGAGATGCTATTACAAATGTACAATGTGCTTCATAGATATCCTACACAGTACGCCCTACTGTCCATGTGATAGCCAGGACCGTCAAACTGGTGGGACACTACATGGATGGGCTATAGGCAAAAATCATAGTTATTGGATAACTTTGCCCGTGCAGTAGTTGACATTTTGCCCATTGAATTAGGACTTCTGCTCTCTTTTTTTCCATTTTTTGCTTTTTCCGAAGCCTTTTTCAGCCCACTGAGGATGACTATTGTTTTTTGGGCCATGACCATGCACATGGTGGCCCACCAAATCAACATTTCTGATCACTGTGGAAAAGTCCACATGTTCTTAGAGATGTTTTGGTGACATTCCTCAATTTAAAAAGTATCTCCCTTCAAATAAGTTCTTTTCAAAATGGGAAAAAAATCAATTTTCACAAGCATTTCTTTAGCAGATATTTGAGATGCACTATTTAGCTTCTTAGTATGGGCAAGAGATGGTAAGGCCTGTTTGTCCAAGGAAAAATACAATGTTCAGTTAGGTATTTGTTTCGTCCTATAGACTGTACATGGAAACCATGTTTTGGTGATCCAAATCATTAGCATGGCAATGAAAATAGTACATTTTCAGCCAATGGAAGATATTCCGAAAACAACCATGAGTTCCTTAAGGGCAATTTCAGATACTGAAAGAGCCTATAGGAGCCCAAAATTGACATATACCTAAAGTGAGCAAAAAGATATGGACACAGAGAAAGCCTACCAGTCAGGAATATATTTTTAAAATGCATTAAATAGCTCTTAGAAATTTTATTTTTTTAAGACTTATAACTCAAGGGTTTATTGGGTCTGATTGGTAGGATGTGAAGGACGAAGGATTTCCTCATGAGCCGATTGTGTATGGCTGTGGGACCCACAGTTCCATGATATGATAGGCTCCACCTCGGATGGGAGATGCCCCAAAAATCTCCAAGTTGGAAGATCCTAACCATTCAATCAGTGACCAATGAATATATAGCCAAAGGGGAAAAAAAGTCACTACAAGGTACAAACAATGGTCAATAGAAAAGGTCGAAGATTACACTTCTAGGGATCCTCCACCCACTGTTGGGCCAATTAGATCACCATTATAGATCCCTAGCCATCGACTACACTAGTACTGAACAGGCAACCATCTCCACACTCTTCACTGTTAATCAAACTAAATAAAGAGAAAACACAAGATTTATATTAAGATAATAGCTAGGGCAATCTTAGTAAATTAGAGCTCCCAAGTGCACAATGTGCTACTTTCACACTCCACTTGAACTAGAGGACTTGACACCTTTTATAGAAAGCTATTAGGACTCACATTACCACAACTAATCAATGTGGGAGAAAACAACAGAGGCAATTCCATAAGACAATATATAACATTTGAGATTGTATTCTCAACGTTCACATAGTGACGCGTCACAACATGATTATTCCTCTTAACAACCAAATAACTCATGAGATTGATTTTAATGGATCAAGGAAATAAGTTGATTGTCATTAGAATCTAGAAAACTCAACCAAATAGTCAAAAATAAATAAATAAATAAGTAAAATCAGAATAATGAAAAAAGTACTCGCACAACTTGGTCGAGGACTCAACCAAGTTTTTAGGCCCTCGTGGAGTACAGTATCTTGAGTTTTAAAGCCTTTATATAGAATATTTTAGATGTTAGGACTTAAAAGCCAAAGTGTTGAATCTTTGTCCAAGGAACAAAGCAAAATCAGTTAAAAGTTATGAATGGCTTAAACTACAACCTAATCTCATCATCTTAATAGGTAAAAGAAAAAAACAACTATTACTCTCGTCAAACTCCAAAAATTTACTCAGGGCCCGTTTGGATGGCGACTACTGAAAAATGGGGATGGGAAAATCTTGTGGGGTCCAATTGCCAGCTCAGCACAAGCTTTGTAAATCCCTGTCAATTTGGGGGTTCGTTCCCACAAAATGATAATAATTGATTTTCAAAGTATTTTTCAGAATCCAATCTTTAGCATTTTGCGGGGAGTAGTCCTGCAAAATAACAAGAATTGATAGAGCTAATGGTGTGGGCCTGCAGGATATGTGAACCTGTTTTTCAAGAATCTCCATGCGAACTAGCCCTTAACAAGATAAAATAGAGAAAGGAACATTTTTTTTTCGATTTCTCTGCTTTATAGACAATTATATATAGTTAGCATTTTTATTTTATTTTTTTGAGATGCAGCTTTTATGACCACTTCTTACCTCATCCTTAGGAATTTTTTTCTTTTCATAACCCCATTTCCTTGCCAGTTTCAGAGCAGTTTCAACACCTTCAGCACCAGTATTCATTGGTAGCATCATTTCGTAGCCAAACATGCAAGTCAAACGCTCTGCAAAGATTGGGAATTTATCATTATAGAAAGCTCTCGAGCTGAGAGTGAGTCTTTCTGCTTGTTCAGCTAAGGCTTTCATTATTTTTGGATGGCAATGTCCCTGCAGCAAAGGAGTGCAGTTAAAATAGATGTCCAACACAAAATGAAAAAATGTGCCAAAATGACACTTCAAAGAGTCCCACTATGGTTACTCTCCCGTGTGGAAGATCCAGGCTGTCCATCAGGTGTGCCCCACCATTTATACTCTGTGGCCTGAAATATAGCTCATCAGGTAATCAGGTGAAGTCAAATCTGTTTTAACCATTCATTTTTCATAAAAATATAGCCTGCTTGATGACAGGACTGACCTGACTTTTTGGCCATAACACATGCATTTGGGCCCAACTGAGAAACAGCTAGATGTTGCACGCACAATCAGCACCAACTTGCTTGGGAGAATAGGATTCAAAATACTATAGTGAATAGCCACCACATTTCTACTTCAGATAAGAAAATCCAGCATCTTGAATGGATAGTGCCAACCTGATTGACTGCCGAGTAAGCAGAAAGAAAATCTAAGTATTTGTGACCTTCCGGATCCCATACACATGTACCCTTGGCATGAGAAAATACCATCGGAATCGGGTGGTAACTGCATTTAACCATAGAAGCTGACTCAATAGACTGTCCAGACTGAGGTTTTCAAATTCCATATCAAGGCCAGAGCAATAATGGTATATCACAAATGTAATAGTGGTGTATGCAAGGCAAGAGAACCATATGATCAAACCTTATATATTAAAACACAAGGGTATTATCATATGCACGCTTCATGGTGTCTCATGGAAAATCAACAAAGACATCTACATCTCCACTAAATACGTGGCGCATGTGCTTAGTAATCAAGACTGTCGATCTGGTGGGTCCATCCATCATTTGTTCATCCCAAAATCAAGGCAGTTGGACAACCGATCAGATAAATGAGATGTGAAGAGACACGGTCATACTAAGAAAAAACTGTGTAAAAGATGAGCACCCATCCAAATCCAATGGGCAAAACTCAGAACCACTGGGTAATTAGGATCTTCCATTGACCATGACTTTCAGGCTATTACCCATTCAGCTAATGGTCCAACATATCAACTGTACTGTTCTCCGTGCATGTTTTCCACATGTACAGTGGAACCTACACTTCACTAACTTCTATGAAGCATGAATTATTAGCATTTCTCCTAAATTATGAGGGTTGGCTGGATTTTAGAGGCTTTCCCATGACTTTGTTGAAGATGTGTATAAGACACTTGGAGGACATAGGTTACAGTGCAGTTGGTTGGATACTTGGATTACAAGGGTTGATTCCTCCAATGGATAATAAAGCATTCAAAATCCCATGGAGGGTAACAAGTTTTTTTAGGAGCTCCTAGACTTGTTTGAGAGCATTAGGACATGGAAATAAACCCAATGAAGATTGTCAATCTCAACTTTTGCAATAACATCCAGAATGAAAAAAGAAAAACAAAGGGTGTTTTGGTTCATGGTCATTTCATGAGCGGCAAAAATTATTTGTGATTTTGAAATTTCTAGTTTAGGTATAATTTCCAAAAATCACAAAATGAGGCTCGATTATGACGTAAAGGAAAGAAAGAGATATTTCCTATCCTCCCTACTAATATCATTTCATGATTTATTCAAGTTCTATTAAAAGTAGAAATCCCAAAAATCATGAATTATTTTTGTTGCGCCACAAGTCAGACACAGCTCGGTTATGTAAGAAAATAAATAAATAAATCTACGACATTAGTCAAGCTAGAAAAAGTATCAAGTAATTGGAACAAATTATTAATCAGTGTTTTTAAATAGCGGTAGCGTGATGCGTAGCGCTCGCCCTCTATTTTTTGTAGCGTAAATACGTAGCGTGTAGCGTAAGCTACACGATTCTTCTATTTTTTTAATTTAAAAATAGGACAAATAATAAAATAGTGAAAAAAAATATATAAAAATGCCTAAAAGATGATTCATTTTATACATTATAAGCATGTTCAAAAAGTTATTAGTTATCATTTATCAAAAGCAATCCACATAATAAGCCAAATTAAATAATTATCACACAACGACTTTCCAAGCTAACCCTTTAATTAATAATGTCTAATTGAAACCACAAGTCACAATTATGAAAAGAAATAAAAATCTCATAGGATAACGTATCGAGTAAAATACAAGTGTACATTCCTCAACATTAGAAACAAAAAAACGTGAAAAAAATAATAAAAAAAATAAAACAATAAAAAAAATACATTGTAGCTTACGCTACGGACGCTACGCGCTACATAGTTGTAGCGTACGCTACGACCCCCGTAGCATACGCTACAGGGGATTTACGCTATTTGGGACGCTATGTAGCGCTACGGCCACGCTACGCTACGTAGCGTACGCTACCGCTACGCTACGGGCGCTATTTGAAACACTGTTATTAATACATAAACACCAAAGACTTTGACAATATACGATGAACTAAAGCAATGCATTTAACTTCACCTAACTAAATATAACAGACACCTTTCATATACTCAACCTAAGGGTATGGCACGTGGAGCTAACAGGGGATAGAGAGAGAAAAAGGAGAGGAGAAAATGGAGAGGAGAGAGAGAGAGAGAGAGAGAGAGAGAGAGAGAAACGGAGGGCAAGGTAGGTGCTAGACACAGGTGCGTGCAACACGGAGAAAGAGAGAAGGGATCATCCTCATTGTTTCCGTTGTTGTGGGCTACTAAAGTCCCTAATCTGCTTAGTTTTTGGGCTGACGTCCTAACATGAGCCGACACAAGAGTTGTACGGAGTGGATGTCACACACTCGTCAGGGTGGGCTCCAAAGAGCCTTTTCCGCACACTCCTTAATTAAACGTTTTGTGCAGTCTACACACAGACAAGAGGAGAGGTCGGAACTGGCTACATGCATTAAAAGAAGTGAAAGGAATCAGGTGCAACCTATGACGTCCCTCGTGATTAAAATCTCAACCGTTCATTTACCCTCCCTTAACCGATAATGTGAAGACTAATTACAAGGGCAAAATTGTGCAGAACTACTGGTGTTATATAGTAGAGATGGTGACTGCATAGTGTATATTGATAACACTTCTCTAAAGGATTTCATGTTTGTAAGCATCAAATTATCATTCCTATCATATTATGTACAGATTCTTTAATTCAGAGAAAAGCATGCTTTAAGGGAAACAGAAACTACATAGTTACCTAAATACACACGATTATCCAGAAATAAAGAGAAATTTATGAGGATGGCTTTAGGGAGAAGGCATAGAGAGAATTACATCTGACAAATGTAAAAAATGATTCCAAAATTCTGATCTGCACCAGGATTTAACTGTTACAGACTTATAGGCATCAACAGTTTTGGATTGACTAACAATGACCAGACCGAACAGGCCACCTCTGCACAATCGCAGAAGTAGCTATAAAACTCATCTGAATCAAATCCAAAACAGTGTATGCTGACTACTCTGACTTGGGCTCATGATTCTCATCAATCCTATTTACCAACAATATAAATCTATACAAAAGGAGAGGACAATGGATCCTCAACCTGAGGATATCCACGGTATACTCGAGTTCTCAGTTCATGCACGTGGAGCCCATGATTCAGCACTCTACATCAATCTTGTTTCTTTTTTTCAGCTGAAGATGGATTGTTGCTGTTTTTCTCAAAACGAAACGTTAGCATCATCCTATCTAGGAGATTTTCGTGGCATGGTCCATCAAATCATGGTGTGCCCTGACCCTAAGGGGCCAAATGTCTGAATGACAGAACCATGGGCCCCGTTGTACATGCTGAAAAACTGAGTACATTGCAAATATCCTTCAGTGAAGAATAGCATAATTCCTCCCCAAAACTGGTCATACAACCCCTAAAATGACAATGGGTCCCTACCATGGCTAAGTGGTAAACTCACAAGAGTTTCAACACAGAGAACATGGGTTCAAGTACCATTGTGGTGTGTGTGGGTGGGTGTGAGTGTCTGTTCAAAAAAAAAAAAAAGAAAGAAAGAAAGAACCCCTAAAATGACAAGACTAGCAGAAAAAGCCATAACCCCAGCAGTGTTTTCAATAGCAAATAGTGTGTGTACACATTTGTTCGCCCCTCTAAAGCAAGCTACATTATCCTTTGAGAAAAAAAAAAAAAGTGTAAGCAACATTGAGTGTAGCATAAGCTACATGCTACTCCAATTTAACTAAGTTGCGCTTGTTGAACCAAATAGACTGCTTAATCATGAAAATTTCATGATATTTGGTGCAACCAAACGCAACCTAAAATAATAGGAAAATGGACAATTAAGAACAAAGATAAAGAAAAAGAGCAATGGAACTGATTTAATACTGTTACTTATACTATTTTGCTAAAATCATTGAAAAATTAACCAGATTTTATTGAAAGTAGAAAA